>JAKUCM010006340.1:0-38078 GCA_023374145.1 Lepidium sativum
GATTCACAAGATCTTACTGATGAAGAATCTGAGAATTATGCTAGGAATGATTATTTGACACAAGTTGTGAGAGGATCTCAAAGAAAAGAATTGAAGCCAAAGTATCTTGAAGACTATGTCTTGATTGCGGAAGAAGAGGGGAAAAGATTATTGTTAAGTTTGAATGAAGAAACAAGAGACTTTCATGAAGCAAAGGAGCTAAGATAATGGATTCTTGCTTGTGAAGATGAGATAAAATTGATAGTGATAGCTGAAACTTGGACTCTTTAAGATCTTTTGTAAGGAGTAAAACCAACTGAAGTTTATAGGGTGTTTAAGATAAAGAAGAATGATGATGGGAGTATTCATAAGTACAAGGCTAAACTTGTTGCAAAAGGTTGTGTTCAAAAACATGGGATCGATTATGAGGAAGTCTTTGCAACGGTCGCAAGACTTGAAACCATTCAGATGTTAATTAATCTCTCGGTATCAAACGGTTGGGATATCCATCATCATGATGTGAAGACAGCCTTTCTTAATAGAGAGTTACAAGAAGTTGTCTATGTCACACAACAGAAAGAACTTGTTAAGAAACGAAGCGAACACAAGGTCTATAATCTCAAGAAAGCCTTATAGGGTTTGAAACAAGCACCAAGACCTTGGAACATCAAACTAAATCAAGTGCTCAAGGATCTCAAATTTAAGAGATGTATGAAGGAACTGTCCGTATACCACAAAGAGGTAAGAAATGATCTTCTTATTATTGTCGTTTATGTAGATGATTTTTTTGTCACGAGAACAAGCAAGGAAATCATTGATAAGTTCAAGAAAGAGATGTCTTTGAAATTTGAGATGAATGAATTGGGCAAATTGAAATACTTTCATGGAATTGAGGTAAATCAACGAGAACAAGGTATTGTGTTAAATAAAAAATGATATCCTCAAAATATATTGGAAGAGACGGGTATGAAAGCATGTAACTCGGTTCACATATTTATGGCCTCCGGCTTGAACTTGTCAAAATCTGAAAAATGAAAATGAAATCTATGCAACTTTGTATAGAAAGTTTTATTGGATGTCTAAGGTATTTCTTACATACAAGACCAAATTTATCTCATTTTGTAGGAGTACTAAGTTGCTATATGGAAAGTTCAAGAGAGTCATATGTAGTTGCATTGAAGCAATGCTTGAGATACTTAAAGGGAACACAAATCACGGATAATTCTTTGAAAGGTCGACTACACAAGTACCAAGACTAATAGGTTATAGTGATAATAATTACAATATTGATCCATATGATAGAAAGAGTACAACCAGTCACATTTTCTAGTTTGGAGAGATTCCGATTACATGGTGTTCTCAAAAGCAAGAAATCGTTACATTGTCTTCTTGTGAGACTGAGTTCATGGCCGGGACTGAGGTGGCTAGACAAGCAATTTGGTTACAAGATTTGTTAAGTGAAGTCATGGGAAAGACTTGTGAACAAGTGAAGATCGTAATTGACATCAAATCCGGGATTGCTCTTACCAATAATCTTGTTTTTATGGAATAAACAAACACATTCACACAAGATATCACTTCATAAGAGAATGTGTTGAGGATGACTTAATAGAAGTTGAACACATTCCCGGAACAAAGAAAAATGTGGATGTTCTTACAAACGCGTTAGGAAGGATCAATTTCAAAGAAATGAGAGACATCATTTGATGAGTCCTGACCTATCGGAGCGCACATGGACAATGAAACGAACGAGGGATCAAGTTACAGAACACAAAGACCGACCCAAGTACAGACCATCGACCCAGGGATCACCACTAGGTCCAAGACAGTTGCCGGGAACATACAAACCAAGTGCAATACGTACGCTGCCGAGTTCCTAGAGTCGTATGACCCACGGTCATACGACTAGCCTAATCACAACCCGAAGGAGGTTATCCGGACGGTCTTCACCATCACGAGGTGAAGACCCTAAGCCGTTAAGGAAGCTGGGTACTCTTTTTCCTCACCTTGGTTTTGTCTCAAGTGGTTTCCCAAGGGAGGTTTTAATGAGGCCAGGGCACTTAGCGCATGGCCCCGCACCTCCGAGTGACGCGACCATCTCTATCCTTTCTTTATAGCCGTTAGTCTTTTATAGCCGTTAGGCTTGTACGGAACCTTATCTCTTTCCGCATCTTTTTACCCACATGTTTAGGGTTTTTCCTTTCCTTGTCTTTCCTATAAAATGGACCCTTGTGTGAGCCTCATATGGAATGAAATCATTTTTCTCTTATCTTTGCGTGAGACTTGCATCAAAAACCCTTAGCCGACATTGAATTGGGCTCATGGCGGCTAAGTCAGACCAAATCGTGTAGAGTCATCACTCACGTGTCGTCTATTGATCCACACATATCTCGTTTCCCTTCCGCATCGTATTAATCCCTCGGAGGTTCCGGGTTATCACTTAACTCGAGTCTCTTTCATTGTCTTTCCATTTCAAAACTCTTTCCACCATTTTCCACTCTTTCCCGACAACATGTTCGTCCGTAAAACCCCTCCCTGACCCTTGTGACGCATCAAATTTTGGTATCAGAACCGAAGATCCCCACAGTTGTATCTTTCCTCTCTCTTTTTCCTTTCATGTTTCGGTTTGTTCAAAGTTTGCGTTTTTCTCTTCGTCTTCGTTTTGCTCTGTGAAAAGTCGTTACCTTTTGTGCTTTCTTTGCTATTTATGCTTGAAAAGTTAAAGTCTTGCTTCGGTTTTCCTGTCGTTAGGTTTGAAACGCACCCGATTGGGTTTTCCTTCGATTTTTCTCCAAGAAATTTGAACTTTGTTCTTCGCGTTCTTGTGTGATTTGCTTTTTGTTCTTCCATTTTTCTGCGGCTAGATCGTAAAGGTTTTTGCTTTTGGTGTCTAAACGTTTTAGTGGTGGTCTTGAAACCCACGTATCCCTTTGCAAGCTGGCGACGTCGTACTCTTTGTCGCCTAGCTCGGTCGTTGGCGACCATGATAAAGAAGTTTTTACGGTGTTTTCTCAAATACTAAACTGTCTATCTAATCAATTGTAGTACAGTATGGTGTCAATCCACTGGGAGAGTAACTAGCAATCAAGATGTAATCTACTTATCGTAATCTAAGCCAGATTCAATTTAGTGAGCAGTTGTCTAAAGTAGGTGAAAGCGAAATCCTAAAACAGAATGCTAAAAACGAGACATGAAAACAGAATGCAAAAACAGAGCATTAAAAATAAAGCAATAGTAAAACAGAATGAAGTGCAACACAGAATCTCAACCTAAAAGCAAAGTATTAAAATCACGGAAATTCAATAAAGGAAAAGAGGGTTCTCGAGGTTGAGGATCAATGATTAGGGTATTCCTAGGGGTTCCAGATTTATTTATCAACCTATTTAGATGACCTCTAAACAAGGAATCACAAAGTAATCATATTCGCTCTCGCGCAATGGGACCTCTCCTAAAAGACAACCTGACTTGACTCTCGCCCAACGATTGGAAATTCAAGAGGCTTTAAGTATGGACCTTACAAAGCCTAATAACACCCTAGACAATCAATCTCTTGAGCTAGGAAGATGTTATCTTTAACTTAAGCATGTTCAAGTGACTCCCCAAACGCCTCTTGGGGGGATTCACCAAGAGATCAAATTTCAATTGATCAGAAAGAAACAAGCATTAAGAACACTTAAATTCAAGAGATCTAAGACCTTAATCGAACATAAAACAAATCTGGAAATCCCTAAGTTTTCCCCTAATCTCACCCTTTCCTCAAGAACCCTAGACTAACTTTACTAAGAATTCATGAAGTAAAACATAGACTCAAAATCGAAAATTAATTGCATAAACTTAAGACTAAAAATCGTAAATTGCTTTGTAAAGATGGAGATCGAAAATTGCTAGAAAAGATTGTATATTAAAACTGGAAATTCTAGTAAAATTTATAGATCAAAAGATCTTAAAGAAAAAGGAAAAATACTTAAAGAGAAAAAGGGAAAATTCCCTAGAAAGAAAAATGAGAAATTCCTTTAAAAAGTAAACCGGAAATTTCCTTAAGAAAAGAAAATAGAAAAAGCCTAAAATAGTTTTTGGACTTGCACAAATGGGTATGGATGTGTCTTTTTCGCAGATAAGCCCAAGAAGTCAATCTTCGTCAAAAGTCTTAGTTCTGGTCCGTAAATCCACTCGACCAAGTGATGGTCGAGTGTCATGCTCGAGTGTCAAACTCGAGTGTGAAATCTTCTAGTTCACATCTTGAACTTCAACTTTAGGCCAGACGATTCCTCATTGGTCTTTTTGTAGTCCGAAATACTCCATGATATGCTCCAAAAAGTGCCTAAAAATACCTTTTATGCAATGTATGCAATGCCCAACACTAAGAATGCATATTATGCTTAAAATAACCTAAAACAATGATAATAATGCAAGTATGAATGCAAAACATGGTAAATAATGGCCCTAAAATGTGGTAAAATGCAGACACATCAACTCCCCCAAACTTAGTCTTTGCTTGCCCTCAAGCAAAATATATCGATCTTAGAAGGAAGTGAGGTTGCTGACAATGGGAACATCTTACTTAAACAAACGACTTATCAAACTGAAAAACCGTAATCCACAAGTGAACCCTCATTCCTTTGTAAGAACCACAATTTACTTTCATCAAGGCTTAGCATAAAAACCGAATATTCCCTAACACTTAGTTTGACTT
Organism: Lepidium sativum; assembly: GCA_023374145.1. Classification (NCBI taxonomy): domain Eukaryota; kingdom Viridiplantae; phylum Streptophyta; class Magnoliopsida; order Brassicales; family Brassicaceae; genus Lepidium; species Lepidium sativum. The sequence goes on from JAKUCM010006340.1 coordinate 4,673, forward strand.
TTAAGAAACTCAGATTCGAAACCTATTTCTTTTAAGTGCAGTCCGCAAGAGGGGCTATTGATCAAAGACCTTGGGATTGAACTTCCTCAAATTCAGCTAGTCACTATGGATTAAGCATTTTCGATCACTTCTCAACTCCTACTCGTTTTTATTGGCTTCAGCTTTATCAATGAAACACGAAAAAGTACGGGTTTACGCACAGTTCCGGTTCACCTTAGGCATCGATGTATTAGCTTTATTAATAGGACGCAAAAAAGTACGGGTTTACGCACAGTTCCGGTCTATCTTAGGCGATATCGAAATGGTTTTATTGATGAACACAAGAAGGTACGGGTTTACGCACAATCCGCGTTCATCTTAGACCATATTATTTGAGCCGAGTTGAGAAGGATGATTCTATATTCATCTTATGCTTTTCTTTTCTTTTACGTAGCTAGCTGAACCTAAGGAGGGATCTTATGCAATGTATCTCAAGCCCTTAATTTGGAAAAAAATAGAATTCGATTATGAGGCAACAAATCTGGTTCTTTTTGAGACATAACCTAAGTATTGGTTTCAAAGGTCAATGATCTACCAATCAGTGTTCAAGGGGGAAAAAACGCAAGTCTAAGAGTTCACTATGGTTACTAGCCAATCAACCTAGCAAGTCTGTCTATTTAGCAAGATGATTCCCGAAACTCTAGACTCGATGCTATATGAATGCAATGTAGCTACATGAACACTCTGTTTTTGACTAATGCTTTTTTCGATTTTTTTTCAAATTTTTATGGGTTTTCTATGCCTTAGATGTAATGCAATCTAAAAATATGCTAAAGAAAATATTTTTGGTTTTTCTATGCCTTAGATGTAATGCAAATGATCAAATGCAAAGAATAAAAACTAAGAATCACATAAAACAAAGTCAAATATCCTCTAGAAACCTCCCCCAAACTTAAATCACACAGTCCCTAGACCAGCAAGTCAAGTGAAAAATATGCAATAGTATTTACAATGAAAGGAAGGGTTTTTGGTACCTCTCTAGTTGTTCCAATAGTCGCCTGCCACATTCCGCATGATTTCCATGTAGTGGTCATTGTGCCTCTGACGCTCGAGCTCAACTTGCTCGAGCGTTTCGGTCGAGTGTTAGGATTGATGCTCGATCGATTGGTGCTCAAGCGGCTGACTCGAGCTTGCCCCAGCTGCATCAAAAGGCCTTCTGAATGAGAAGGCTACGAGGTTTGCAGAGGAGTGTCTAGCTGGTGCGGGTTGGTGCTGCCTTTCACGATCCGTGGACACAGAGGCTCTTCTTGGGCAAATAGTTGGTGGTGGTGGTGGACCGCTGTTTCTTTCTAGAACAGACACTCTTCTGCTTAGATCCTCGTTTTCCTGCTTTCTAGCTTCGTCGATTGCAGTCAGCTTCTTCACCTTCTTTATCAGCCATTTGTTCATCTTTTGCAACAAGCTTATGTGCTTGTGTGCTTCTCGGACTGGTTCTCCTTGACGTGGTGGCATCGTGTATTCTTGAAAACAATACGCCTCAGGATCCACTTCATCGCTGTTTGTTGGAGATGAACTTTGCTGAGGGCCATTGGGATCGTACAAGGCTTCTAAAGGCGGATTAAAATCCGTGTTCTGCCCCATCCTTATCCACGTGTACTCCCTGTTTGGCAAGAGTAGAAAAGCATTTGGTCTAAGCAAATGATGGAAAGAGTAAAGGAGCTGACCTTGAACATCAATCGCGGCCAAGAATTGGCTTCTCCTTAAGTGATCGATGTTCATGAATCGAGGATCAGCCCATTCTGTCTCATCGATTGGCACATTACATCTCTTCAGAATGCATGTGACAAGGCCGCCAATCGTGATCTTACCATCACGTCCTCCAGTCTTAGTGTCCCTTGCCCAATCGCGGTATGTGACTAACTGGTTTGCAAACTGGATGGTTAGACCAGCGCTGTTCCGATCTCCTATAATCGGGGATCCGTCACTCTTTGTACCAACAATGTCCTTGAGAGCAGTCACCAGCATTTCCATTTCTCCTAGATTGATTGTTCCAGTAGTAAAACGTGAGAAAAATGTATTTACAAGGATTGTTCGAAAGTACCTCAAGGCTGGGTTTCAGATTAGAGACGCCTTAGATCAAGAGGATGAGAATCTGCTCCTTGTTGACGCTATCGACCGCCACACATTATCCAATTCTGCTCTATTGAAATCCGGTCTATAGTTCTCGGACTCAGCTCTTGGGATCTCGAAGAGATCTCGAAGTGCTCTAAAAGTCTTTCGATAATCTCTTCCTCTAATTGCAAAGAAGATGTAACCGCCACCTTGCCTTTCTTGGAGACTCTCGTTTTCTGCATCTTATAGAACGATCTGAACCGTCGCCAAAAATTGTAGACTCTCCTCCTTGTATGCTCGTTGTGGATATTGCACAAATGTGGACAGCCCACAGTTTTGTAACATGAGATCCACATTTCTGGCTATTCCCATTGCGGTCAGTGCCTCCTTGCATGGATAGCGGGTCCCTATGAAGTCCATCCTCTGCAGATCGTTGAGTGCCCTTGCCAAGTTGTGCCTTTCTTTCATCTCTTTCTCTTTCTTTCCAGCAAGGATTATCTCTCTTGCCTCTGCAGCCTCTCTGTCGCCGTATCCATCTTCATGAAGTGTCCTTTCGACGAGGTCTGGATCCATATCGTCCTCGTCCATGTACTCTCTTTCTTCCTCCGAATCATTCTCAGATTGAACTTCTAACCTTCTCTTCTCCATTCTGCTCGGTTTGTTCGTGCTCTTAGATGACTCTCCTTCGGCAGGATTTCTTATCAATCGAGCATTATTCTTGGCTCTAAGGCGGAGGAGGTTAGCTTTGTTGATTTTACCGTCAGTCATAGTGAGAGTTGATCAGAAAAAGAGTAAGTGTTGCGACGCTCGACCTTGACACTCGAGTTGAAATGGTCGAATGTAGTGGATGAACAGAGAGAGAGACGATTTGCTTCTATAAAAGAGAGAAAAACTAGAGAGAAATGTTAAAGAGAGAGTGTATTTCGTGTGAATGAAAGGAGAGAGGCTCCTCCTCCTTTTATAGAGGAGGAAAGACAAAGGGGGAATCTTTTCAAATTCAAAATTTGAACTTTGATTAAATCAAATCTTTTGAATTAAATATAAAAGATATTGCATTAAAGAAAGATTTAACCCATTTTTCGGAGTAAATGTCTCCCATTTCTCAGCTTTTGGCAGTTATAGGCTCGGAGGTATATGAATATGCATGATGGCGGGACGCTCGAGCCTGACACTCGAGCAGGTTTGGTCGAGTGTCAGTTTGCCAAGTGATGGCTGACACTCGAGTGGGACACTCGACCAGGCGTGGTCGAGTGCTGTCCCATCTTGTCGGTTCCGACCCCACCTGTCCTATTTAGGCCCCACCTTCCTGTAAAAGAGTACAAAAAACCTTCCAAGTGCATGTAAGACAAAATAGATACAAGTAAAAATGAAAAATAACAAATATACGTAAAGAAGTTAAACACGCTGAAAAAATCGAATGTATATACAGAGGATACCTTTGGGATTGCCTCTCAACTGCGCTTGTTTATAGTCTCAAGCTCAACTTCCTCCTATTTATTGGAGAGGAGGCGGTTCATCGAGCAGAACCAAAGTTCCCTCGGGAATCGTGCAGTTGGCCAAATAAGGCTTAACTCTATGACCGTTCACAGTGAATCCTTCCCCATTGCTGTTGGTTAAAGTGACTGCTACATAAGGTAGAACTTGCAGTACTTTGAACGGACCAGACCACTTTTATCGTAGTTTTCCGGGAAACAGCTTGAGTCTTGAGTTAAAGAGAAATACTTGATCACCAACTTCGATTGTTTTACGCTGGATCTTTTTGTTGTGAGCTGCCTTTGTGCGATCTTTGTATGCTTTTGAGCTATCATATGCTTTAAGTCTGATTTCTTCAAGCTCATGTAGATTCATCTGCCTCTTTTCTTGTGCTGTCTTGATATCGAAATTCAGGAGTTTGGTTGCCTAAATTGATTTGTTCTCTAGCTCTCTTGGCAAATGGTATGACTTCCCATAGAGCAGTTAAAAAGGTGTGCGTCCAATGGGTGTTTTGAAAGCAGTCCTATAGGCCCAAAGAGTATCATCTAAATTGACGGCACAATCTCGTCTTGACAGCCCAACTATCTTCATCAAAATCGATTTAATTTGTCTGTTAGAGACCTCGACTTGTCCGCTAGTTTGAGGATGATAAGGAGTTGCCACTTTGTGTTTAACCCCATGTTTCCTAAGCAAATTCTCGAAAACCTTGTTGACAAAGTGGGATCCTCCATCGCTGATCACAACTCTTGGTACACCAAATCTGGGAAATCTTATGTGTTTGAAAAGCTTAAGTACCACTGTTGCATCGTTTGTAGGAGCTGCAATAGCTTCTACCCATTTAGAGACATAATCCACAACAACCAGAATGTAGCTGTTCCCTAAAGAAGGAGGTTTAAATGGTCCCATAAAATTGATTCCCCAACAGTCAATCACTTCTATTTCCAAGATCGGATTATGCGACATCTCATTCCTCTTGCTTATACTACACATTCTTTGACAGCAATCATATCTAGATATAAACTCTTGGCAGTCTTTGAAAATCGATGGCCACCATAACCCGGATTGAAGAATCTTCTGTGCTGTTTTGAATGCAGCAAAGTGTCCTCCATAAGTAGATCCATGGCAGTGCTCCAATATTCCCTTGACTTCCTCTTTGGATACACATTTTCTGAATAATCCATCAGACCCTTGCTTGTAAAGATAAGGTTCATCCCAGAAATACTGCCTTACATCCCTGAAGAATTTTTTCTTTGATGATAATTCAGAGTCTTAGGCAGCTCTCCTCCGACCAAATAGTTAACCAAGTCGGCATACCATGGTAAGCAATATCCCACAAATTTTAATCCGATCAAGAAACACCTTTTCTGATTGTGGGTCCGACACTCGAGCAGGTGGTGCTCGAGTGTCATGGTCGAGTGTTTGATGGAAAAACTCAACAGTTGTTCTTCAGGCATAGAATCATCCATTGGAAGGGTTTCTTCAACCTGTATCCTTGATAAGTGATCAGCAACACCGTTTTCAATCCCAGGTTTATCGACTATCTCCATGTCGAATGCTTGCAGTAAAAAAATCCATTTAAGTAGTCTAGGCTTAGCATCCTTCTTTTTCATCAAGTATCTTAGAGCTGCATGATCAGTATGCACAATAACTCTCGATCCAACCAGATAGGACCTGAATTTCTCAAAAGTGAACACAACTGCAAGCAATTCCTTCTCTGTAGTGGTGTATTTCACCTGAGCTTCATCTAGAGTTCTACTAGCATAGTAGATCACATTTAGCTTCCTATCCTTCTTCTGTCCCAGAACTGCTCCAACAGCATAGTCACTAGCATCACACATTATCTCAAAAGGGAGATTCCAGTCAGGTGCTTGGACTATTGGTGCTGTTATCAAGGGTTCTTTAAGTTCGAGAAAAGCCTTGAGGCATTCCTCGTCAAAGACGAAATCTGCTTCCTTGCAAAGGAGACGAGTTAGAGGCCTAGCAGTCTTTGAAAAGTCTTTGATGAATCGCCTATAAAATCCTGCATGTCCCAAGAAACTTTTAATGTCTTTGACTGTTTTGGGCGGCTGCAGCTGAACCATCACTTCTATCTTGGCTTTATCGACTTCGATACCCTTTCCTGAAATCTTATGACCTAGAATGATGCCTTCTCTCACCATGAAGTGGCATTTCTCCCAATTAAGCACAAGGTCTGTCTCAACACACCTTGATAAAACCCTGCACAAGTTCGACAAACAAGAGGAGAAGGAAGAACCATAGACAGAAAAATTGTCCATGAACACTTCAACCATCTCCTCAATCAGATCCGAAAATATAGAAGTCATGCAACGTTGAAAAGTAGCAGGTGCATTACAAAGACCAAATGGCATTCTCCTATATGCAAATGTACCATAAGGGCAAGTAAAGGTTGTCTTATCCTGATCATTTGGATGTATAGGGATTTGGATAAGTAAAGTTAGATCCAAGAAATGCGTACCTGAGCCTGGAGGGGAGTGGTTTGAGTTCCACTTTTGGTGATTTAAGATCTGACCAGTCGTCATCAGTCCGACACTCGACCTTGGTGTGGTCGAGTGTTGTGATCGAGTGTTGATTTCCAGAGGCTAAGTCGGGATGCTCAAGCTCTGCTTGCTCGAGTGTTGAGGTCGAGTGTACGTTCTCGGACTGTTTTTCACTTTTCAGTGATTTGCAAGAGTCCAACAAGCCTTTGTAGACCTCAGTTTCTTCGTATATGTATCCATCACAACCGTCTTTCATCAAGGCAGTACCAAGGTGATCTTTCTCTATCAATTCCTCAAACAGATCCTTTGAGAGATCATCTATTTCTTGCACCACGAACAGCTGACCCTCAATGGTTGGTTTTCTCATTATGTCACTGATGGTGAAAGTCATCTTGAAATCTTTCCCCAGATTGAGTTTGATTTCTCCTTTTGGTACATTGATCACAACTCCTGCAGTGGCTAAGAAAGGCCTACCAAATAACAAAGGGTCTTTTGGTTCTTCTCCCATATCTAGAACAACGAAATTCGTAGGGATTTCTACTCCTCCGACCCGAACTGGTAAGTCTTCTAGAATTCCATGTGGAATCCTAACCGATTTGTCAGCTAGTACCAAAGATATCTTACAAGACTTGTACTTGTCGAACCCTAATCTTTTGGCGACTGTTAGAGGCATCAGGCTGATCGATGCCCCTAAATCACACAAGCAACTCCTGAATGTGAGAGGTCCAAGCGAGCATGGGATTGTGAATGTTCCTGGATCATCACGCTTCTTAGGCACAACTTTTCTTTGTATAATAGCACTAACCTCATTTGTTAGCACAACCATCCCTTCGACTTCTTGTGTTCTGTCTTTGACTGCATCCTTCAAAAACTTTTGATAAGGGGGCATTAGCATAAAGGCATACATAATCGGTATTTTTACTTCAATGTCCCTCATCTGTTTTTCAAAGAGAGCTTTGTACTTGTCTGCAACATCCTTTTTGAATCTCTGCGGGAAAGGAAGCTGCGGTTTGAAAGGAGGTGGAGCGAACGGTTTTGGGTCTTTCTGTACATCAGTGGTGTTTTTGGGCTGCGTCTCTGACACTCGAGCAGGTGGTGCTCGAGCGTCTTGGTCGAGTGTCATAGATTTTGGCTTTTTTATGCTGATTTATGTCTGTTCTTCGACCAAATAATCCTCCCCTTCCTGAAGGACACTGTCCTCAGTGTTCTCTATCGATTCAGCACAGATTAGCAATTCACGGCCACTACGGAGTGTAATGGAGTTGGCGTGATACTCTTAGGGTTTTGAACAGCTTTTCCAGGTAGCTGTCCGATTTGTTTTACAGTTGATGAAGATCCTTGCTGATTCTCCACATATTTGAGATGGGCATTAAGAGTCTCAAACTTGCAGTTGAGGTCATTATGTGAAGCATCGATCTTAGCGTGTACCTCAAAAAATTTCCTTGTTAATTCGGAAGCGGTGGCTGTCTGTCCTTTTAGTATTTGCTGCAAGATATCCATTACTTCAGGTGTTTGTTGTGGTGGTTGTGGTTCGTATCCAGGTGGTGGTTGGTGGTGTGTTTGCTGGTACTGTTGTTTGGGTATAAATGGTTTGGGTTGTGGTTGCAGGTGCGGTTTGGGTGGGTACACCTGGTCGTTTGGATTTGCTACATTTGTGTTTCTGTAGGAGAGGTTGGGGTTGGGTTTGTAGCTGTTGAATTGTCTGTAGTTGTTACTTTGGTTCTGCATGAAACTGACCTCTTCAACTTCATCATCGTCTTCTTCAACCTGTTCTGATTCATCTACATGGTGTACTTGCTTATGGTGAGCTGAGAGTAGCTTGTCTTGTTTGTCTTGTATGGCTTTGAGCTCCTTTCTACTAACCATATCTGAATCTGATGCACCTCTAGGAGTTCGATCGTAGTCTTCACTATATTGCCTCAGAATGTCTCAGAACGATCGATCGAACTCCTAGAGGCGCATCAGATTCCCAAGACTCAGAGAATGTCTCAGAATGGTTTTGCTTGAAACCAAAGATAGAATTGCGAAGTTGCGCAGTTCTGGAGTTGGAAAAGATTTTGCCTAGAAACGCTTGTTTGCAGGCATCCCAAGATGCAATAGACCCTTGTGGCAAGTGTTTTTCCCATAGATGTGCTTTGTGTCCAAGAGAGAAAGGAAACAATCGCAATTTCAGAGCATCCTCACTAACCCCATTTATCTTTGTCAAACTAGTTAGTCTTTCAAACTCATCAAGATGATCCAGTGGATCCTCAGAAGGTAAACCATGAAATTTACTGTTCTGGACCATGGAGATCATACCACTCTTAATCTCAAAGTTGTTGTTGGCGATGGCTGGTGGGACAATTCCATGGCGTTGAGTGTGAATACTGGGAGCATCACCGGCACCAATGTGTCTAACTCTCCTAGGACGAGTTCCTAGTTCAGTAGCTTGTACTTGTTCTTCCATGTTCACCTGATCTGTGTATTCTTCGTTCAATCTATTCCGTTGTTCTCGCAAGTATTCACGAGGCAAACAGTCTATTCTGTCAGAGTATGGGATGAGATCTTCACTACCACGGGACCTGGTATTTATGCAAGTTGTTTTTGTTGTTGGAAATAACACTCGAGCAGGTGGTGCTCGAGTGTACTGATCGAGTGTACCTGCTAACTAAAACCCAGTTGGCAACGGCGCCAATTTGATAAAGAGGTTTTTACCGCGTTTTCTCAAATATGGTGTCAATCCACTGGGAGAGTAACTAGCAATCAAGATGTAATCTACTTATCCTAATCTAAGCCAGATTCAATTTAGTGAGCAGTTGTCTAAACTAAGTGAAAGCGAAATCCTAAAACAGAATGATAAAAATGAGACATGAAAATAGAATGTAAAAACAGAGCATTAAAAATAAAGCAATAGTAAAACAGAATGAAGTGCAACACAAAATCTCAACCTAAAAGCAGAGTATTAAAATCACGAAAATTCAATAAAGGAAAAGAGGGTTCTCGAGGTTGAGGATCAATGATTAGGGTATTCCTAGGGGTTCCAGACTTTTTTATCAACCTATTTAGATGACCTCTAAGCAAGGAATCACAAAGTAATCACATTCGCTCTCGCGCAATGGGACCTCTCCTAAAAGACAACCTGACTTGACTCTCGCCCAACGATTGGAAATTCAAGAGGCTTTAAGTATGGACCTTACAAAGCCTAATAACACCCTAGACAATCAATCTCTTGAGCTAGGAAGATGCTATCTTAACTTAAGCATGTTCAAGTGACTCCCCAAACGGCTCTCGGGGAGGATTCACCAAGAGATCGAATTTCAATTGATCAGAAAGAAACAAGCATTAAGAACACTTAAATTCAAGAGATCTAAGACCTTAATCGAACATAAACAAATCTGGAAATCCCTAAGTTTTCCCCTAATCTCACCCTTTCCTCAAGAACCCTAGACTAACTTACTCAGAATTCATGAAGTAAAACATAGACTCAAAATCGAAAATTAATTGCATAAACTTAAGACTAAAAATCGTAAATTGCTTTGTAAAGATGGAGATTGAAAATTGCTAGAAAATATTGTATATTAAAACTGGAAATTCTAGTACAATTTATAGATCAAAAGATCTTAAAGAAAAAGGAAAAATACTTAAAGAGAAAAAAGGAAAATTCCCTAGAAAGAAAAATGGGAAATTCCTTTAACAAGTAAAAAGGAAATTTCCTTAAGAAAAGAATTGTTGTACTTGCACAAATGGGTATGGATGGGCCTTTTTCGCAGAGAAGCCCAAGAAGTCAATCTTCATCAAAAGTCTTAGTTCTGATCCGTAAATCGACTCGACCAAGTGATGGTCGAGTGTCATGCTCGAGTGTCAAACTCGAGTGTGAAATCTTCTAGTTCACATCTTGAACTTCAACTTTAGGCCAGACGATTCCTCATTGGTCTTCTTGTAGTCCGAAATACTCCATGATAAGCTCCAAAAAGTGCCTAAAAATACCTTTTATGCAATGTATGCAATGTCCAACACTAAGAATGCAAATTATTCTTAAAGAACCTAAAACAATGATTATAATGCAAGTATGAATGCAAAACATGCTAAATAATGGCCCTAAAATGTGGTAAAATACAGACACATCAGACCACCTTTTTCTCTCTCCAATCTTTAACCACTTTTTCTCCCTCCAATCATTGACTGCTTTCTCTCTCAAATCATTAGCTGTCATAATTTCAAAAAGATTCTAACTTTTCCATTAGCTCACCACGTGTGTTCTTTTTTACAGGTGGAACGCGCAACCTGACGGTACGACGTTAAGCCGAGACCTGCAACCCGTACAACCGCCGCCCCACACCTGTACGGCCCTGACAAGTTTCCGTACACCGCTCTCCATACCGATTTCTCTGGTGACCCTCCGCCGCCATCCGTACCCTTCTCTCCGGCGACGCTCTGCCGCCATCCGTACACTTTCCGGTACACCGGAATCCGTACACCATCCGTATAATAGCCGCTTAGGACGCACCAATGGTTCCGCCCCATCCACCTGAACTCGGAGCAGTCCTTATGCAAATTCAAGCACCGCTGGGATAGATCGACGAGCGGCTCAACCGCCTCGAGATTGCTCGACCAGTCTCTCCGCGGGAGCCCCCACATCGCAAGGCGCGAGTTCCGCATCCTCCCGGAATACAACCCGACCAAGGCCAAGTGGAAGACTACTCCACCGAGGAGGATCCAGATTACCCGAGACGGAGACAACCACGCCGAGACGAACACCGACCCATGGGTCCCAATCAAGTCGGGCCTTCGTACCAGCTCACTGTGCCCACCTTTGCGGGAAAAGTTGACCCGGAAGCCTACTTACAATGGGAAGTTCGCATGGACAAAGTCTTCTCATGCTATTCCTACCCGAATCAACACCAAGTCACTTTTGCCGCAGCCCCACTCACGGATCACGCCCTTACTTGGTGGGATCGAGACGTAAATGACCGAAGAAGGAACTATGAACGCCCCATATCCAATTGGGCCGCCATGAAGGCTCTAATGAGGCGTCGCTATATCCCTCAATACTACAGAAACGACTTGCAAAGGCGTTTTAGAAGACTCATCCAAGGAACTAAAAGTGTTGAAGAATACTTTGAAGAGTTCGAGCACTTACGGAATCGGTTACAACTTGAAGAGACCGAAGAAGCACTAATGGCTCAGTCTCTAGACGGCATGAACGAGAGAGTCACTTGGAATGTCGAACACCAAACCTACAATGGCTTTGAGGAAATGTTGCACCTAGCCGTCCAAGTGGAGCAACAAATTAAGAGGAAGAATGCTAGCACCACTCGGACCCGAGGAAAGGGACTTCCGAGCTGGACCCCGAACGCATCCTCATCCCAAGGAGTTAGCCGTGGGGCCGAGAAGCCCAAAGACGTCCATATCGATTCCAGATTCAAGCCCCGCGAGGCCAATATCAACCCGCGACCCGAGTCGCACCCCCAACTCACCAATGCAAGGACCAGGGACATCCAGTGTTTTAAGTGTCGAGGACATGGTCACTATGATTGTGATTGGCAAAACCAGCAGAATATGACTCTCACAGCTACCGGGGACTATGAATCCCAAGACGAGGCCAACGACCCGCAAGACCTTTCCGTAGAGATCGAGGCTGAGGAAACCATTGCTGAACCAGAAGTTGAAGAACTCCTAATGATACGTCGAGTGCTCAGTGTCAATCCAACACCGGAGGATTCCAATCAACGTGACAACATCTTCCACACTCGATGCATGGTAAACGGGAAGGTGTGTGGCTTGATCATTGATGGGGGCTCGTGTACCAATGTCGCGAGCTCTTACATGGTCAAGAAACTCTCTCTTACGACCACACCCCACCTAAAACCTTATAGACTTAAGTGGTTGAATAATAAGTCGATGATCAATGTATTCGAAGAAGTTTCGGTTACATTTAATGTGGGGCTATATAAGGACCAAGTTCTATGCGATGTTGTGCCAATGCAAGCCATCCACCTTTTGCTGGATAGGCCTTGGCAATTTGACAAGAAAACATCCCACTGTGGCCACACGAATCAATACCATTTCATTCATGATAATAGACGAATGTGCCTTAAGCTGTTAACACCCTCTCAAGTTAACGAGTTGCAAACAAATATGACTAAGGATCCGGACACTAAAACGAACCTTTTAATTAATGTTGGGGATATTTGGAGATCACTTAGAGCCTCCTCTTGTCATGTTTTGCTAATGGTCTTTAAAAAATTGTTGTCTATAGATAGTGAAGACGCACTCATCCCGGAAGCCATTGATAAATAGGTTTTTACGGTGTTTTCTCAAATACCAAACTGTCTATTTAATCAATTGTAGTACAGTATGGTGTCAATCCAATGGGAGAGTAACTAGCAATCAAGATATAATCTACTTATTCTAATCTAAGCCAAATTCGGTTTTAGCGAGTGGTTATCTATTCTAGGTGACAATGAAATCTTAAAACAAAATGCTAAAAACGAAACAAAGTATTAGAATGTAAAAACAGAGTATTAAAAGTAAAGCAATAGTGAAACTAATAATAAAGTGCAACACGAAATCTCAACCTAAAGCAGAGTATTAAAATCACGAAAATTCAATAAAGGAAAAACGGGTTCTCGAGGTTTAGGATCAATGATTAGGGTATTCCTAGGGGTTATAGACTTATCTATCAACCTATTTAGATGACCTCTAAGCAAGGAATCACAAAGTAATCACATTCGCTCTCGCGCAATGGGACCTCTCCTAAAAGACAACCTGACTTGACTCTCGCCCAACGATTGGAAATTCAAGAGGCCTTAAGTATGGACCTTACAAAGCCTAATAACACCCTAGACAATCAATCTCTTGAGCTAGGAAGATGCTATCTTAATTTAAGCATGTTCAAGTGATTCCCCGAACGCCTCTCGGGGGGGATTCACCAAGAGATCGAATTTCAATTGATCAGAAAGAAACAAGCATTAAGAACACTTAAACTAAAGAGATCTAAGACCTTAATTAAACATAAACAAATTTAGAAATCCCTAAGTTTTCCCCTAATCTCACCCTTTCCTCAAGAACCCTAGACTAACTTACTCAGAATTCATGAAATAAACAACAGACTTAAAATCGAAATCTAATTGCATAAAACTTAAGACTAGAAAAATCGTAAATGCCTTAGTAAAAATATGAGACTCGAAAATTGCTAGAAAAGATTGTATATTGAAAGTAGAAATCCTAGTAAAATTTATAGATCAAAAGATCTTAAAGAAAAAGGAAAAATATTTAAAGAGAAAAAAAGGAAAAAATTCTCTAGAAAGAAAAAATGGGAATTTCCTTTAAAAAGTTTAAAAGGAAATTTCCTTAAGAAAGAAAAATAGAAAAGAACTAAAAGATAATTGGGCTTGCACAAAGGGGCTTTTGATGGGCCTTTTTCGCAGAGAAGCCCACAGATTCAATCTTTCGCAGAGAAGCCCAAGTGATTGTCGAGTGTCATGCTCGAGTGTCGGAGACTCGAGTGACAAATCTTCTAGTTTGCATCCGGAACTTCAACCTTAGGCTAGATAATTCCTCATTGGTCTTCTTGTAATCCGAAATACTCCGTGATAAGCTCCAAAAATTACCTAAAAATCCCTTTTATGCAATGTATGCAATGCCCGACACTAATAATGCAAATTATGCTAAAAAGAACCTAAAACAATGATAACAATGCAAGAATGAATGCAAAACATGCTAAATAATGGTCCTAAAATGTGGTAAAATGCAGACACATCAACTCCCCCAAACTTAGTCTTTGCTTGCCTTCAAGCAAATATGCATCGAACTAAGAAGGAAGAGAAGTTGCTGATGATGGGAACATCTTACTTAAACAAGTGTCTTGCCAAACTAAAAAACCGTAATCCACAAGTGAAACCTCATTCTTTTGTAAGAACCACAATTTACTTTTATCAAGGCTTAGCATCAAGACCGAATATTCCCTAATACTTAGTTGGACTCTTAAGAAACTCAGATTCGAAACCTATTTCTTTCAAGTGTAGTCCGCAAGATCAAGACCTTGGGATTCAACTTCCTCAAATTCAGCTAGTCACTAATGGTTTAAGCATTTTCGATCACTTCTCAACTCCTTACTCGTTTTTATTGGCTTTAGCTTTATCAATGAAGCACGAAAAAGTACGGGTTTACGCACAGTCCCGGTTCACCTTAGGCATTGATGTATTAGCTTTATCAATGAGACGCGAAAAAGTACGTTTTACGCACAGTCCCGGTTCATTTTAGGCGATATCGAAATGGTTTTATTGATGAACACAAGAAGGTACGGGTTTACGCACAATCCCCGTTCATCTTAGACCATATATTTTGAGCCGAGTTTTGAGAAGGATGATTCTATATTCACCTTATGCTTTTCTTTTTACTTAGCTAGCTGAACCTAAGGAAGGATCTTATGCAATGTATCTCAAGCCCCTAATTTGGAAAATAGAATTCGATTATGAGGTAACAAATCAGGTTCTTTTCGAGACACAACCTAAGTATCGGTTTCAAAGGTTAATGATCTACCAATCAGTGTTCAAGAGGGAAAAAATGCGAGTCTAAGAGTTCACTATGGTTACTAGCCAATCAACCTAGCAAGTCTACCTATCTAGCAAGATGATTCCCGAAATTCTAGACTCAATCCTATATGAATGCAATGCAGCTACATGAACACTCTGTTTTTCACTTATGCATTTTCGATTTTTTTTTTTCAAATTTTTTTGGTTTTTCTATGCCTTAGATGTGATGCAAATGGTCAAATACAAGAATAAAAACTAAGAACCACAGAAAACAAAGTCAAATATCCTCTAGAACCCTCCCCCAAACTTAAATCACACAGTCCCTTGTGTGTATAAAAGTCCGGAAGAGGATCCTAGACCAGCAAGTCAAGTGAAAAATATGCAAAAGCAAGCTAAGTAAAATAAATGTAAAAGCAAGTCAATTGAAAAATATGCAATGGTATTTATAATGAAAGGAAGGGGTTTTTGTACCTCTTAATGATTCCAGTAATCGGCTGCCACATTTCGCATGAGCTCCATGTAGTGGTCATTATGCCTTTGACGCTCGAGCTCAACTTGCTCGAGCGTTTTCGTCGAGTGTTAGGAATGCTCGTCGAGCGGTTGGCTCGAGCTTGCTCCAGCTGCATCGAATGGTCTTCTATATGAGAAGGCTGTGGGGTTTGCTGAGGAATGTCTAGCTGGTGCGGGTTGGTGTTGCCTCTCACGATCTGTGGATATGGAGGCTCTTCTTGGGCGAATAGTTGGTGGTGGTGGTGGTGGTCTGCTGTTCCTTTCTAGAGCTGCCACTCTCCTACTTAGATCATCGTTTTCTTGCCTTCTAGTTTCGTCGCTAGCAGTCAGCTTCTTCACCTTTTTCATCAACCATTTGTTCATCTTCTCGAATTGGTTCTCCTTGACAAGGTGGCATTGTGTATTCTTCAAAACAATACACCTCGGGATCCACTTCATCGCTGTTTGTTGGAGATGAACTCTGCTGAGGGCCATTGGGATCGTACAAGGTTTCTAGAGGCGGATTGAAATCCGTGTTTTGCCCCATTCTTATTGTTGTGTACTCCCTGTTTGGCAAGAGTAGAAAACCGTTTGGTCTAAGTAAATGATGGAAAGAGTAAGGGAGCTTACCTCGGACTTCCGTCGTAGCCAAGAATTGACTCCTCCTTAAGTGATCGATGTTCATGAACCGAGGGTCAGCCCATTGTGTCTCATCGATTGGCACATTACATCTTTCCAGAATGCATGTGACAAGTCCGCCAATGGTGATCTTTCCATCACGTCCTCCACTTTTGTTATCCCTTGCCCAATCTCGGTATGTGACCAATTGGTTAGCAAATTGGATGGTTAATCCAGCATTGTTTCGATCTCCAATAATCGGGGATCCGTCGCTCTTTGTACCAACAATGTCTTTAAGAGCAGTCACCAAGACTCCATTTCTCCTAGATTAATTGTTCCAGTAGTAAAACGTGAGAAAAATGTATTTGCTAGGATTGTTCGAAAATACCTCAAGGCCGGGTTTCGGATCAGCGATGCCTTAGATCGGGGAGGACGAGAATCTGCTCCTTGTTGATGCAATCGACCGCCACACATCATCCAACTCTGCTCTATCGAAATCCGGTCCATAATTTTCGGACTCGGCTTTTGGGAACTCGAAGAGGTCCCTAAATGCTTTGAATGTCATTCGATAGTCCCTTCCTCTTATTGCAAAGAAGATGTAACCGCCACCTTGTTTTTCTTGGAGACTCTCGTTTTCTGCATCTTATAAAACGATCTGAACCATTGCCAAAAACTGGAGAGTCTCTTCCTTGTATGCTCTTTGCGGATACTGCACGAACGTGGACAGCCCACAATTTTGCAACATGAGATCCACATTTCTTGTTATCCCCATTGCGGTCAGCGCCTCCTTGCATGGATAGCGGGTTCCTAGAAAATCCATCCTCCGCAGATCGCATAGTGCTCTTGCCGAGTTATGTCTCTCCTTCATCTCCTTCTCTCTTTTTTCGGCAAGGATTATTTCCCTTGCTTCTTCCGCCTCTCTTTCGCCATACCCATCTTCACGGAGTGTTTCAGCAGCAAGGTCCGGGTCCATTTCGTCTTCATCCATGTATTCTCCTCTTTCTTCCGACTCATTCTCAGATTGCACTTCCATCCTTCTCTTCTCTTTTCTGCCGGGTTTGCTCGCGGCCTAGAAGACTCTCCTTGGGAAGGATTGCTTCTTGATCGAGCATTATTTTTGGCTCTAAGGCGGAGGAGGTTGGCTTTGTTGGATTTGCCGTGTGTCATTGTGAAAGTTGGTCGGAGAAAGAGCAAACGTTTTGACACTCGAACAAGACACTCGAGCTGAGGTGATCGAGTGTAGTAGATGAACAAAAAGAGACGATTTGCTTCTGTAAAAGAGGAGAACAACTAGAGAGAAATGTTAGAGAGAGAGTGTATTTCGTGTGAATGAAAGGAGAGAGGCCCCTCCTCCTTTTATAGAGGAGGAAAAACAAAGGGGGAGCCTTTTCAAATTCAAAATTTGAATTTGGATTAAATCAAATCTTTTTGAATTAAATGGAAAAAGATATTGCATTAAAGAAATATTTAACCCATTTTTCGGAGTAAATGTCTCCCCTTTCTCAGCTTTTGGCAGTTATAGGCTTTGGAGGCATGTGAATAGGCATGAAGGCGGGACGCTCGAGCAGGTTTGGTCGAGTGTCAGTCTGCCAAAAGCTGGCTGATGCTCGAGTGGGACACTCGACCAGGCGTGGTCGAGTGTTGTCCCATCTTGTCGGTTTTGACCCCACTTGTCCCATGTGGGCCCCATTTTCATGTAAAAGAGACCCAAAAAACCTTCCAAGTGAATGTAAGTCGAAATAGATGCAAGTAAAAATGAAAAATAGCAAATTTGTAAGGAAAATATGCGAAAAAGAAAAAATTGAATGTATATACAGAGGATACCTTTGGGATTGCCTCCCAACTGCGCTTGTTTATAGTCTCAAGCTCGACTTCCTCCTATTTATTGGAAAGGAGGTGGTTCATCGAGCAGAACCGAAGTTCCCTCGGGAATCGTGCTGTTGGCCAAGTAAGGCTTTACTCTATGACCGTTCACAGTGAATCCTTATCCATTGCTGTTGGCTAAAGTGACTGCTCCATAAGGTAGAACTTGCAGTACTTTGAACGGACCAGACCACTTTGATCGCAATTTTCTGGGAAATAGTTTGAGTCTTGAGTTAAAGAGAAGCACTTGATCACCAACTTTGATTGTTTTCCACTGGATCTTTTTGTCGTGAGCTTCTTTTGTTTGGTCCTTGTATGCTTTTGAGCTGTCATATGCTTCGAGTCTGATTTCTTCAAGCTCATGTAGGTCCATCTGCCTCTTTTCTTGTGTTGTATTGATATCGAAATTCAATAGTTTGGTTTCCCAAATTGACTTGTACTCTATCTCAACTGGTAAATGGCAGGATTTCCCATAGAGCAATTGAAAAGGTGTGCGGCCAATAGGTGTTTTGAAAGCAGTCTTATAGGCCCAAAGAGTATCATCTAATTTGGCGGCCCAATCACGTTTTGACAGCCCAACTATCTTCATCAAAATCGATTTGATCTGTCTATTAGAGACTTCAACTTGTCCGCTGGTTTGAGGATGATAAGGAGTTGCCACTTTGTGTTTAACCCCATGTTTCCTAAGCAAATTCTCGAAAACCTTGTTGACAAAATGGGATCCTCCATCGCTAATCACAACTCTTGGCACACCAAATCTGGGAAATATAATGCGTTTGAAGAGCTTAAGTACCACCTTTGCATCGTTTGTAGGAGCTGCAATAGCTTCAACCCATTTAGAGACATAATCCACAGCAATCAAAATGTAACTGTTTCCTAAAGAAGGAGGCTTAAATGGCCCCATGAAATCGATTCCCCAACAGTCAAACACTTCTATCTCCAGGATTGGATTCTGCGACATCTCATTCCTCTTGCTTATACTCCCCATTCTTTGGCAGCAATCACATCTGGATATGAACTCTTGGCAGTCTTTAAAAATCGATGGCCACCATAACCCGGATTGAAGGATTTTCTGTGCTGTTTTGAATGCAGCAAAGTGTCCTCCATAAGTAGATCCATGACAGTGTTCCAAAATTCCATTGACTGCTTCTTCTGATACACATCTTCTGAACAGTCCATCAGATCCTTGCTTGTAGAGATAAGGCTCATCCCAAAAATACTGCCTTACATCCCTGAAGAATTTCTTCCTTTGATGATAATTCAAGGTTTTAGGCAGTTCTCCTCCGACCAAATAGTTTACCAAGTCAGCATACCATGGTAAGCATGTTCCCACAAACTTCTATCCGATCGAAAAACGTCTTCTTTGTCTGTGGGTTTGACACTCGAGCAGGTGGTGCTCGAGTGTCATGGTCGAGTGTTCGGTGGAAAAACTCAACAGTTGCTCTTCAGGCATAGAATCATTCATTGGAAGGGTTTCTTCAACCTGTATCCTTGATAAGTGATCAGCAACACCGTTTTCAACCCCTGGTTTATCGACTATCTCCATATCGAATTCTTTGCAGCAACAAAATCCATCTAAGCAGTCTAGGCTTAGCATCTTCTTTTTCATCAAGTATCTTAGAGGTGCATGATCAGTATGCACAATAACTTTTGATCCAACCAGATAGGACCGGAATTTCTCAAAGGCGAACACGACTGCAAGCAATTCCTTCTCTGTGGTGGCGTATTTCACCTGGGCTTCGTCTAGTGTTCTACTAGCATAGTAGATCACATTCAGTTTCCTATCTATCTTCTGTCCCAGAACTGCTCCAACAGCATAGTCACTAGCATCACACATTATCTCAAAAGGGAGATTCCAATCGGCTGCTTGGACTATTGGTGCTGTTATTAAGGCGTCTTTAAGTTCGAGAAAAGCCTTGAGGCATTCCTCGTCAAAGACGAAATCCGCCTCCTTGCAAAGGAGACGAGTCAAAGGTCTAGCAGTCTTCGAAAAGTCTTTGATGAATCGCCTATAGAATCCTGCATGTCCCAAGAAACTCCTAATGTCTTTGACAGTTTTCGGCGGCTGCAACTGAACCATAACTTCTATCTTAGCTTTGTCGACTTCAATGCCCCTTTCTGAAATCTTATGGATGTATAGGGATTTGGACGTTTTTTTTAAGCCGGTTTTAGGACGTTTTTCTCGAAGAATTATCTCACGGCTTACCTCCTATCCGAGAGATCGAGCACCAGATCGATCTCATCCCGGGAGCTCAACTTCCAAACCGAGCCGCTTATAGGGTCAACCCAACCGAGGCCAAGGAGCTGAAGAGACACGTTGAAGACCTCATGAAACAAGGCTATGTGCGTGAAAGCCTTAGCCCTTGTGCCGTTCCAGTCCTCTTGGTGCCCAAGAAAGATGGGTCTTGGCGTATGTGTGCTGATTGCCGAGCTGTCAATAACATCACCATGAAGTATAGACACCATATTCCGAGGCTAGACGATATGTTAGATGAACTTGATGGGGCACGTATTTTCACAAAAATCAACCTCAAGAGCGGATATCACCAAGTGAGAATGAAAGAAGGTGATGAGTGGAAGACAGCCTTCAAAACCAAGCAAGGCCTCTACGAGTGGCTGGTCATGCCGTTCGTACTGTCCAACGCCCCATCCATCTTCATGCGCCTAATGAATCACGTAATCGAACCCTTTATCAATAAGTTTGTGGTGGTTTATTTCGATGATATCCTCATTTACAGTTGTGACCTTGAAAATCCCTTGGTTCATCTTCATTCGGTTTTGACAACACTTCGAGAAGAAAAGCTTTACGCTAACTTCAAGAAGTGTGTCTTCGGTACTAATGAATTTGTGTTCCTAGGATTTGTTGTAAGTGCGCAGGGTTACAAGTGGATCAAGAGAAGATAAGGGCTATCGAGGAGTGGCCCACACTAACAACCGTGAGCCAAGTAAGGAGCTTCCACGGCATGGCCAGTTTCTACCAACTGTTCGTTAGGGATTTTAGCACCGTGGCCGCACCTCTTATAGCCATAACTAAGAAGAGCGATGAATTCACATGGGAACCAGCACCAGAAAATTCCTTCTGGGAACTCAAGAGGAGACTAACCCAAGCCCCACTTCTCGTCTTACCTAATTTTGAGAAGACATTCAAAGTGGAGTGCGATGCGTCCGGCATCGGAATTGGAGCAGTCTTGACCCAAGGAGGCAAACACGTAGCCTACTTTAGTGAAAGATTGCATGGCCCTACCTTGAACTACCCGACCTATGACAAGGAGCTTTATGCCTTGGTTTGAGCAATGGAAACTTGGAAACACTACCTTCTACCTCGGGAATTTGTAATTCATACGGACCATGAAACCTTAAAGCATCTCCGCGGCCAGACCAACCTCAAGAAGAGGCACGCCAAATGGCTAGAGTTCATCGAAGCTTCCCTTATGTCATCAAATACAAGAAAGGCAAAGAAAACATAGTGGATGATGCTCTATCAAGGAGGCATGCTCTGATTACCACCATGGAAGCAATAGTTCTTGGCTTCGAAGGGATCAAAGGAGCAAGTTCTTGGCTTCGAAGGGATCAATAGTTCTTGGCTTCGAAGGGAACAGATCCAGAATTTGGAGCAAGTTATAAGGAACACGGAAAAGGGGTACATTCTCAATTTTACATTGCTGATGGGTTTCTTTTCCGCGAACGCAGGTTGTGTATACCCGCCGGATCAATCCGAACACTTTTATTACAAGAAGCCCACGGAGGCGGTCTAACCGGTCATTTCGGAGTCACCAAAACTCTAGAAGTCCTTAAGGAGCATTTCTATTGGCCTAAGATGAAACATATGGTGGAGAAATTTGTGGGACGCTGCATCACTTGTCGAACTACTAAGGCCACGCCGCGACCCCACGGGTTATATAAACCTTTACCGATTCCGAATGGACCTTGGGTTGATTTATCAATGGATTTTGTACTTGGATACCTAATTGCTATCGCAAGGATGCTATTTTTGTGGTTGTTGACAGGTTCTCCAAGATGGCATATTTTATCCCATGCAACAAGCTTACGGATGCCACAGCCCTAGCCAACCTCTTATTTCGGAAAGTGGTCAGATTGCACAGACTACCCCGCAGTATAGTGTCAGACCGCGACCCGAAGTTCCTCGGCCATTTCTGGCGGACCCTATGGAGGAAGATGGGGACTAGGCTGTTGTATTCAACCGAGTGCCATCCACAGACCGATGGTCAAACGGAAGTCGTGAACCGAACCATTGGGGCCCTGATCCGAACAACCGTCGCGAGCAATCAAGGGACTTGGCTTGAGTTACTCCCACTTATGGAGTTCGCATACAACCAGTCGGTTCATTCCGTTTACAACAAGTGGATTCAGACCCCTAATGCATATGGACCTACTACCTATACCATCCAACGAGATAGAATGCCAAGATAGGAAAACAAAAGCCGAGTTGATCAGAGCGTTACACGCCGTAGTTCGAGAAAATTTGGAAAAGCGAACTAAACAGTATGCCCACAAAGCCAACAAGCACCGCAAGCCGATGATCTTTAAACCAGGCGATTAGGTGTGGCTACACCTAAGGCCAGAGCGTTTTCCCCAGTACCGAAAAGACAAGCTCAACCCAAGGGGAGACGGGCCTTTTCAAGTCATCGAGAAAATCAACGACAATGCCTACCGCCTCGAAATCCTTGGTACATATCGGACCTCAACATCTTTTAATGTAGCTGACTTGGTACCTTTCGATGTAGGTGATGACTACGACTTTCTTAGGTCAGAACATTTTCAAGAGGGAGGGGATGATGAGTCCCGACCTATCGGAGCGCACGCGGACAATGAAACGAACGAGGGACCAAGTTACGGAACACAAAGACCGACCCAAATACCGCCCATCGACCCAGGGATCACCACTAGGTCCAAGACAGCCGCCCGGAACATACAAACCAAGTGCAATACGTACGCTGCCGAGTTCCTAGACTCGTATGACCCATGGTCATACGACCAGCCAAATCGTGACCCGAAGGAGGTTATCCAGACGGTCTTCACCATCACGAGGTGAAGACCCTAAGTCATTAAGGAAGCTGGGTACTCTTTTTCCTCACCTTTGTTTTGTCCCAAGTGGTTTCCCAAGTGAGGTTTTAATGAGGCCATGACACTTATCGCATGGCCGCGCACCTCCGAGTGACCCGACCATCTCTATCCTTTCTTTATAGCCGTTAGTCTTTTATAGCCGTTAGGCTTGTACGGAAACTTATCTTTTTCCGCGTCTTTTTACCCACATGTTTAGGGTTTTTTCTTTCCTTGTCTTTCCTATAAAATGGACCCTTGTGTGTTTGTAAAGAGGTTAGCCTCATATGGAATGAAATCAGTTTTCTCTTATCTTTGCGTGAGACTCGAATTAAAAACCCTTAGCCGTAACTGGTCTCACGGCGGCTAAGTAGAGTCATCACTCACGTGTCGTCTATCGATCCACACATATCTCGTTTCCCTTCCGCATCCCTCCGAGGTTCCGGTCATCACTTAACTCGAGTCTCTTTCATTGTCTTTCCATTTCGCAACTCTTTCCACCATTTTCCACTCTTTCCCGACAACATGTTCGTCCGTAAAACCCCTCCCTGCCCCCTTGTGGCGCATCAGTTTTTGGTATCAGAGCCGAAGATCCCCACGGTTGTATCTTTCCTCTCTCTTTTTCCTTTCATTTTTCGGTTTGTTCAAAGTTTGCGTTTTTCTCTTCGTCTTCATTTTGCTTTGTGAAAAGTCGTTACCTTTTGTGGTTTCTTTGCTGTTTATGCTTGAAAAGTTGAAGTCTTGCTTTGGTTTTCCTGTCATTAGCTTTGAAATGCAGCCGATTGGGTTTTCCTTCAATTTTTCTCCGAGAAATTTGAACTTTGTTCTTCGTATTCTTATGTGATTTGCTTTTTGTTCTTCCATTTTTCTGTGGCTAGATCGTAAAGGTTTTTGCTTTTGGTGTCTAAACGTGTTAGTGGTGGCCTTGAAACCCACATGTCCCTTTGCGAGCTGGCGACGTCGTACTCTTTGTCGCCTAGCTCGGTCGTTGGCGACCACCTTTTTCTCTCTCCAATCTTTGACAACTTTTTCTCTCTCCAATCATTGACTGCTTTCTCTCTCCAATCACCACGTGCGTTCTTTTTGACAGGTGGAACGCGCAACCCGACGGTACGACGTTAAGCCGAGACCTGCGAACCGTACAACCACCGCCCCAGACCTGTACGGCCCCAACCAGTTTCCGTACACCGCCGTCCGTACCCTTCTCTCCGGCGACGCTCCGCCGC
Source organism: Lepidium sativum (assembly GCA_023374145.1). NCBI lineage: Eukaryota > Viridiplantae > Streptophyta > Magnoliopsida > Brassicales > Brassicaceae > Lepidium > Lepidium sativum. The sequence goes on from JAKUCM010006340.1 coordinate 28,508, forward strand.
CGTCCGTACATTTTCCGGTACACCAGAATCCGTACACCGTCTGTATATTTTCCGGTACACCAGAAGCCATACACCATCCGTACAAAGGTCGCTCAGAACCCACCAATGGTTCCGCCCCCTCCACCTGAACTCGGAGCTGTCCTTATGGAAATTCAAGCACAGCTGGGACAGATCGACGAGCGGCTCAACCGCCTCGAGATTGCTCGACCAGTCGCCGAACAGGCGCCCCCACATCGCAAGCCGCGACTTCTGCCTCCTCCTGGACAACAACCCGATCAAGGCCAAGTGGAAGACTACTCCACCGAGGAGGATTCAAATTACCCGAGACAGAGACAACCACGCCGAGATGAATACCGACCGATGTGTCCCAATCAAGTCGGGCCTTCGTACAAGCTCACTGTGCCCACCTTTGCGGGAAAAGTTGACCCGGAAGCCTACTTACAATGGGAAGGTCGCATGGACAAAGTCTTCTCATTCTATTCCTACTCGGATCAACGCCAACTCACTTTTGCCACAACCCAACTCACGGATCACGCCCTTACTTGGTGGGATCGAGACGTAGATCACCAAAGAAGGAACTATGAACGCCTCATATCCAATTGGGCCGCCATGAAGGCTCTAATGAGGCGTTGCTATATCCCTCAATACTACAGCCGTGACTTGCAAAGGCGTTTCTATCAGAGCGCACGCGGACAACGAAACAAACGAGGGACCAAGTTGCGGAACACAAAGACCGACCCAAGTACTGACCATCGACCCAGGGATCACCACTAGGTCCAAGACGGCTGCCCGAAACATACAAACCAAAATCAATACGTACGATGTTGAGTTCCTAGAGTCGTATGACCCACGGTCATACGACTAGCCCAATCGCGACCCGAAGGAGGTTATCCGGACGGTCTTCACCATCACAAGGTGAAGACCCTAAACCGTTTAGGAAGCTGGGTACTCTTTTTCCTCACCTTGGTTTTGTCCCAAGTGGTTTTCCAAGGGATGTTTTAATGAGGCCAGGGCACTTAGCGCATGGTCGCGCACCTCCGAGTAACGCGACCATCTCTATCCTTTCTTTATAGCCGTTTGTCTTTTATAGCCGTTAGGCTTGTACGGAACCTTATCTCTTTCTGCGTCTTTTTACCCACGTGTTTAGGGTTTTTCCTTTCCTTGTCTTTCCTATAAAATGGACCCTTGTGTGTTTGTAAAGAGGTTAGGCTCATATGGAATGAAATCAGTTTTCTTTTATCTTTGCGTGAGACTCGCATCGAAAACCGTTAGCCGACATTGAACTGGGCTCACGGCGGCTAAGTCAGACCGAATCGTGAGTAGAGTCATCACTCACATGTCGTCTATCGATCCACACATATCTTGTTTCCCTTCCGCATCATATTCATCACTCGGAGGTTCCGGTTATCACTTAACTCGAGTCTCTTTCATTGTCTTTCCATTTCGCAACTCTTTCCACCATTTTCCACTTTTTCCCGACAACATGTTCGTCCGTAAAACCCCTCCCTGACCATTGTGACGCATCATCATTGGTGTTCAAGATGTTTAGAAAATCAATTTCAAGTTTAAAGGGAAGATTTTTGGAGTAACTTGAAGTTAGTAGCTAGAGTTGCAAGATAATAGATAGACTAGTTGATATGTTTTAGGAAATTATCCAAAACATAAATGTGATGTTTTAGGAAGTTATTCAAAACATAACTGTCTTCGTTTTCTTGCAATTAAGAAATAGTATAGCATGTATAAAGAGATGTCAATATTTTACATAGAGTATGAGATTAAGAGACTCAAAGTTTATGTTTTGAGAGATTTACCTAAACTAATAAGGAAGAATTATTTTTTTATAATTTTTTATTTCATCGATTTATTTCTTAAGTTCTCTAGAGTTGGAGAAAACGACTGAGAAAATGGCCTAAGATTCGAGAGTAAGCTCCGGCCATGCAGCTGAAAATTATGTGGAAAGAGTAAAGACCGAACTGAGATATATAGTTAAAGACCATAAGCAGTTAGCTCGAACCAGCTGGATGAAGTGATCTAAAGTAGGGTCAGCTCGATCAGGTAACAGTGTAGCTAGGCTGGAATCGACCAGTTCACTAGCTAAACCGTTAAGGAAACGATGATTGGGGTAGTTGGCTAGACCAAAGGTCGCATTGGCCAGGGAGATTCTTGATGGTTGCTTCAGCCAAAAGATGGTCGCTAAGAAAGCAACAATTCACTTTGAAATTACCATGCATCACAAACTTACTCACCCATATCAAAAATTTGAATTGATAATCAAGAAAAAACTGTTAAAAGGCCAAAGAGAGTGAATCATAATTCAAGTTGAAAAAAGGGAAATCGATCATCGGCAAGGATGCAATGAATGTGTATTTGAAAAGTCCGGCTCGCTAGATGAACACTAAGCTTATTATGATATTTAACCGATATTGTTTACTTGATGTGGTTATCTTATCGAATCTCCTTTAGATTCTTCTTACTCTGGTTGAGTCATACGTGTATGATCCAAGGCTGAATGGGTTCACATCCTTTTAGGATGATAGAATTCGAGTGAATTTGCAATAGCATTTCCGAATGAGCCGAAACAAAACCTACACACATCAAGTTTAGCGATCATTCATGCATTAGCATTCAAGTCGAGGGCTTCATGATCTTACTCACTCAGTATTAATAATTTTTATGACCTCGAATTCTACATGAATTTATGGGAATATGGAATGGATGAGTCGTAAGCGCGAGGCAAGAAGACCAAGACCAAGGACTAAGGATTCATATGATTGTATAGCCTAGAGTGCAAAAAATTGTTGTATGGGAAGCCTTTATTATATAAATTAAAGCCCAAGTTTGCTTCAACTAAATACAAATTAAACAATTAGAGTCCTAAAACTACTCGATTGGCCTTGTACTAAGAAAAGAGCAAGTCACTTGTAACTTGGGTTGGGTTCATTAATGCAAACCTCTACAGATTTAGAGTCTAGGATTTTAGTACATACTTTCACTACATGAATGAAAAGCACATTCTAACAGTCATTTTCATCAATAACGGTCAAAAAATGGACATTTTTGACCGTTATTGATGAAATATAGTGTTCAATTTGAGATAGTCGAAAATTGAAATTTTGTCAATAATGGTTGGAAATTTCTGACTGATTATGACCGGATCATTTCCAGTTAAACATGGTAGGATAAGCCGGTCAATAACGATCAGAAAATGAGGACAGTAACGGTTAAAAATAACATGGTCAGTAACGGTTAACAATGATATGGTCAGTTCGGTTAAAAATAACATGGTCAACAACGGTTGAAAATTACCCGGTTAGAAACGGTAGGAATTTTTTTTAATTTGTATTAGACCAAACAAGTAGAGTCTCATTTTCTCCCATAGTTGGAGAACTAGGAATCTAGAATGTGTATCCTTATGAAAATATCTCGCTATTTCACTAACTTTATACCATCAAATATTCGAGTCTTCAATTCACTCCTGCAGACCCAATATCTTATCTACATCACCAAGGTCTATTCAGCTGCAAGTTCCTGATGCCAGTTCACCTCTCCTTGCGTCTTCATGTTTCAAACTCAAAAATCTGATAGGTACTGAATCATAACCAGCTAGTTTCAATTCCTCATCTTGTGTAAGTTTGAACAGTAGTCCATAAAACGAGATAACTTTTCATTCAATATATTTTTTGATAAAGGGCTTCCTTTTCATAATTTAAACCACAGATTCTTATTCTTAAAATGTTCATCATATACATACAAACTCTATACAAAAAAAACTACGAGACAGAACAAGGTTCATGACAAAGAATAAAAAGTAAAATAAGAAGGAAAAAGAATAATAACAAAAAGTAATAGTAATAGTACTTGTAATAATAATAATAATAATAATAATAAAATAAATATTAATATTATTATTCCTACCATCATTATTATTATATATAGTACAATCTTGATAAAACATATGAAACATGAGCATGTCCAATGACATTCCTTATTGGACATTTCACATAAGAATTCTTAATAGAATTCTACAATTGGAATCCAAAAAATATAATATTTCTTATTATTTGATTCTTAACTTAAAAAATTGCATGATTTTCAATAAAAATATGTTAAGAACCCTATTAAGGACTCTTAAGGTTGGAGGTGGTTTTAATAAAAAGTTTGTCACTAAGACCCCATAGTACTGTGGGTACTGAAGTAACTATAGACTGTGAAAGTCTGAATCATCATAAGAACTAGAAGCAACATAGCAGCACAAGATGCTACCGAGGTCAATGGAGAACAAAAGAATGTGTGAGCCAATTCATTGTAACGCACGAAGTACCCTTCTGCAGTCTGCTTGTTCAGTCCTTCAAAAACATCGGCTAGATAGCTTCTCGATATGTCAAAAGCCGCGTCTTTACCTATTCGTTTGAAGAACCGAGATGCGTCTTGATCGGTCACAAAACTGTTCTCTAATATCTTCTTTTCACTTAAGAACCTTGCGTCTCCCTCATCATTCATGAGGCAACCCATAAAAGCTACATAGCTGGTTATATGATTTGAACAATAACCATATAAGTGCTCAAAAGCAACAATGTTCATAAAGACTTTACCAATAAAGTCTTCTAAAACAAACGATGGTATCTCAAGTACACCTTTATTGAGTTTTATATCCAACAACGTCTCTGCTTCTACTCTAGGCCTGAACCTTACTCCCTTTTTACGAAGTCGCCTAGCCGAGGTTATGAATTGCAGGAAAGAATCTCTGCGAGAGTCTTGAGATTTCTGCTGAGGCCAACATGGAATTGAAAGACTTGTATGGTTTGTTGATATGTTCTTCTCGCAAGGAGAAGGTATGAAAGTTTGACGAATGAGATCAAGGAGATGTTTTGCTTTGAAATCGTAATTACTCGGCTGAGATCTTTCTTGTAGTTGTGTGGAATAACGGAAGAATATGAAGGCCATCCGGTTCAAACCACCAGAGGGGCTAATATTTGAGGTCACAAAGAGAGTCTCGAGAAGAAAAAGAGGTACCTGATTTTCCAAAAGTAAAAGATCGCTGCGAATGGTCGGTAGAATCCAAGGCATCATAAAGATCGGATCATCTTTTATTATGACATCAACTTTTCGTGAGACGATGAAGAACAACATGAGTATCATACAACCATCAAGAAGCATCATATTGATTAGTTCCCTTCGATCGAACTCAACAAGGTCTTGGGAATAAGAACTCCTTATAGCCTCCTCCTTTTTAGATACAGCTTCAAATAACTCCGGATAAGTCACACCATATTTGCCAGCTTCTTCAACAAAAAGATGAAGAAATCGAAGCTTGTGCTCTTGAATAATCATGAGTTTTTTCTTTCCGTGATGGTAAGGTCCTATTGAAAGGAGATTCGGGTCGTAGGCGTCCTCATTGATTCGACGAAGGTGATGACTGATTCGGTATATGCAACAATATTTGTTACCGGCTGATTCTCTTAAAAGCTTTGGCATAACATGTTTGGAGAGTAAACTTTGATTATCTTCATTCTCCATGGTTCCAGCTTCAGATTTTTTTTTCTTTTGATTGTCCTTTGCAGACTTTCTTGACAAAGTTTCATCTTCTCTAAACTCTGCACGACTAATAATATATGTATATATGGACCCACCATATACACTTAATGATGTTAACTCTCCATAGCTATAATCTCTAAATATACCATGTTTTAGATTTTGCTAAGTGCTAATGGGGTTGTAAGATACAGTAATCATTTTATGACAAATTATACAGAAAATAATCGGGATTTATTTTTAAGACATTCATCTGAATTACCCATTGTATTTTCACATATTGTACAAAGAAGTACTAATGTAGTTTAGTGGTTACGCGAGTTTTTTTTTCTCAAACATAAAACTATTATTAGCAAATTACATAAGGATTATTAGACTTAAAAAGCTAATGCCAAAACTACAACGGATTGGACATCAACTTCATTGCTATTCCTGATTTCGTTGTCCTCATATTGGTTACCCGAGTTTAAAACCTATGATGTGCATTTTTATCTGAAAAGTTTCACTCGTGGGTAAAGTTGACTTTTTGCTATCTTCTTCTTCAAGTTGCATAGAACCCTACAATGGCGACTGAGTTAATTTTTTCATTACTTTATTATTATTATTTTCTTTATATGTGAAGCTAGAGTTGTGAAATTTAAAAAAAAATCAGAAGGAAAATACTTGTAAGAAATATGAAGAATGAAGATGATCATAGAGTAAATTAATGAGATCAAAGTATGGATCGAGGCAATTAACAACAATTAGCTACCAAAATTTTGCTTGGCCATGTCTATATATAAAAAAAGGGTCATTTAAATCTTGTTGCTTGGCCATGTGTTAGGTCAAAAATTAGCTACCAAAATTTAATACTTGATAGGAAAGTAATTGAATACGTGTGGGACAAATAATTCAATACGAGGACCTTTCATGATAAATTTACAATGGTTTTTGGGAGCAAGTTTAGCCACAAGTCTGCGTTATTTGTCATTTTTCCATTCAATGCTCTAATTGAAAGGTTGTCTGCCGATAAGGATAAGAATGCAAAAAGAAACTTTCTTTAAAAAATCAGCTAACTAATTAATGTTTGTTAAACAAAAACTAGATACAAATGGTAAAGAATGAGACTAATTATTAAAATACTCTCTTCTTATCTTCTTCTTTTTTCGTGTCTTTTGCTTCTTCTTCGTTCTGGACGTCGTTTTTTGTTTTTTTCTATTTAAACTATTTCGAGTTTCAAATTAAAGGTAATATACTATATGGTTTGCTATTTCAAACTCTAAATCGTAGGGTTTATGGGATTTCTAACATATTAAGTTTGCTTTTGTTTTTTTAGGGTTTGAAAGATTTCAAACGCTACATATACGGATCTAAAAATTCAAGGTATTATTTAGTCAAGGTAAATGTTGTATGAAAACCTTTAGAGTTTAGATTGTCTGGGTTTGTCTCGATTCTTAGTTTGTAATTTTGTAGAATTTGGTAGATCTTATGGGTTTGTCTTGATTCTTAGTCGCTAGTGTGATAGACTTTGGTAAATTTTTGAGGTTTTTCTTCTTCTTCTTATTCCTCCTCTTTTTCGATGGGTTTGATAGTAGCTTAGTAGATCTAGGTGTACTTTGTTCGTAGAGTTTAGGAGCTGCATTTTCTTGCTTGGTGAAGTTAGTTTACAGGTTGGCCTTATTCTTTTGTCCATCCAGATGATCCATCTGGACGAAGATGCAACATTATTGTTTTAGACACAATTACATCATTCATTCAAACACAGCATATAGATGATTTTGCCAAAATCATTCAAAATTTTACAAAAATTTTATGATTTTAAATGATGCATTTGGATGAAGATGAGTTTGTAAAAATGAGTGAAAGACTAAAATACACTTAAAAATAATAACAAATGTTCTTAATCTATGTTAACAAAATATTATAATCTCTTATATATTGTTTACTCTCTCACCATTTTTAGTCTCTCTTCTCTTTTACTCTCTCTCTCTCTCTTTTTTGCTTTCTCTTCTATTTTTTGTCCTTTATCCTAATTTTTAATCTCTCTCCTCTTTTTTATTTTCTCTCTTCATTTTTACTCTCTCTCTCCGCTTTACTATCTCTCTTCTTTTTTACTCTCTCATCTTTTTTGGTCTCTCTTTTCTTTTTACTCTCTTTTCTCATTTTTACTCTTTTCTTCTTTTTTTTATCTCTCACCTCATGTTTAATCTCTCTCTTCTTTTTTATTCTCTCCTCATTTTTACTCCCTCTTTTCTTTTTACTCTCATTCCTCATTTTTACTATATCAATTCTTTTTTACTCTCTCACGTCATTTTTACTCTCTCTCTTCTTTTTTACTCTCTTACCTCATCTTTACTCTCTCTCTCTCTTCTTTTTGAGTCTCTCACCTCATATTTACTCTCTCTCTTCTTTTTTACTCTCTCACCTCATCTTTATATTCTCTCTTCCTTTTTACTCTCTCACCTCATCTTTAATCTCTCTCTTTTTCTTTATTCTTCTCCTATTTCTATTCTCTCTCCTCATTTTTACCCTCCCTCCTCATTTTTACTCTCTCTCCTCATTTTTATTCTCTCTCTTCTTTTTTACTTTCTCACCTCATCTTTATTTTCTCTCTTCTTTTAACTCTCTCTCCTCATTTTTACTCTCTCTTTTTATACTCTTTCACTTCTTTATTACTACTCTCTTCTTTTTTATTCTCTCTTTTCATTTTTACCCTCTCTTCTTCTTTATTCTCTCCCCTCATTTTTATTCTCTCTCCTCATTTTACTTTTTTTACTCTCCCTCCTCATTTTTAAACTCTCTCTTATTTTTTGTATTGTCTTTTGTATTAAAATGTTAAATAATAATTTCTTAGAAGTTTTATAATATCATTATTTACTAAAATTCAATTACATAATTAATATACAATTTTAAAAGTTGAAATTTCCATCTTGCAGTATGGCCATGAAAAGAGTCCTTTTATATTTCCTTGTAAAAAAGTTTGGTCCACAACAACAACCTTTATCTTATACGGTAACTCTCCGATTTTGCATCGAACGCAAGAAATATATACTTTAACTTACCATCTTCGTCTACTTTCATCTTGATAAGTGTTCCCGAATTTTCTCGTCTAATCATATAAAAATACGACAAAAGTTCTTCAAAATTATTCCCTGCAGTTCCTGTTACTAGAGCTCGACCTTCCTTTAAATTACGATGGGCCTTCTAGTACTTCATTTTAGCATAAAATGCAAACAAAGCGTCAATATTATAACTGCCTCCCAAACTGTACTAAAGTCAAAAAAATCTCAACCAAACTCTACTAAATTCAGCCCCAACGGATTCATAGTTACACCAAAAAATTCATGCTCTACTAAAGTTTACTAACAACTCTACTAAAATCTACCAAAGTCTATCATGTGATATCATAATTATGCCAAACTCTACCATGCAGGCATTTTACCTTCAAACCGAAACGTTTGTTCAGTGATTCAGCAACATAAGAAGAAAGAACAGAAGTTCGAACACCACCAACAACATCCAAGTATAAACGACCAAAAATATTAGGCATTGCTTGACATGCCCGAGATGACCTTTTTGTAATGGGACAAGTGTTTTCTCCACAGTAGATCCGAATATAGAAACACAGACCCTTAGCATCGAGGCATGAAGCACAGACTCCCCATATGCAGTTTGGAACCCATCATCTTACAACCAATAACATCTTCGATGAAGAGACGACATCGAAGCCAAACCTATGTAAAAGAGAATATGTCTTCAACCTTAACTCAAGATCGTCCTTTGTGGGATAAATTAGTCCAACAACTAATTGAAGTGACCTCATTTCGATATATAAATACTCATCATCAAATGTTGAATCTCTCTTCTTAGGAAGTAGATTTTTTATCTTCTTCATTACACATCCTGCAAACACTTATGAAGTCTTCATCATTATAGCTTGCACCATCTACATCATCACAGTAATCGAATCTCGTTTCTGCTTTCATATATTTTTCAACATATTCAACGTGTTCCTTTACTTGTTTGACAGTCAGCCTATATCTACAATACGTTGAAGATA
>JAKUCM010006341.1:0-14296 GCA_023374145.1 Lepidium sativum
TGGAGAAATGAGAGTTAAAATCAGTGTGCCTGCAATATGCTGCAGCCACACAGTGGCTGGTATCATCATCTGTTGACATCAATAGCCAGTCTCATCTGCAGAAGACAATGATAAAATATGCAACTGTCACAGAGTCCATATTGTAAGTTAACAAGGAACTGTTTTCTAGAGTCATCTCTACAAGCAGTTGCTTTTCAAACTTCATATTGATGTATATTCTAATATATCTGTCACGCGTTGTAACAGCAATTTTGAAAGGGAATTCAACTCAGAGCTGCAGAGCTTAGGACCAGTCTTGAGCAAAGGCTCCCAGGCTGAGCCATACTTGACTCATCTCTCCCAGTGGATCCTTGGTGTGTCGAAAGAATGAGAGTGAGACTTTTACTAAACATACTCAGGCAATCTAATTATTTTTTTAACGTAATCAATTCAGCTTGAGGTTGTTATGAGATGTGAGTGTGTTTAGTCACTCTGTCGTTTGTGAATTTCCACGGTATAAGAAAATTTCTCAGGCCCTCTTTTCAAGGTTGCATTTAAGATATATGTGGTCTCACGGTCACAGCAACTAAAGTATATTCACTGAAAAAGGATCTGTGAATCTTTTATTGTGCAACTCTCGACTTTGTAGTATTCTATCACCAATAATTTGAGATACATCTGTGATGCTGGATAATATACAACAAACAAATCCAGTTATGCAATACAACAACAAAATAAGGTGAGGAAACAGTGGAAGAAAAGTTTCGGGAAAGGAAAAAAAATGATTTTGCTTCAGCAGTTGATGCCACACATGGAAGTGTCAGGTCCTTTGGTCTTGAGCACAAAAGGATCAATTCTGACCCAAAGTAAAGAGAAGATAGATGCCAACAACACTGACCAAATCACCACAATTGTTGGTGTTCTGTTCTGTCTTCCCATCAAACCTTTGAGGAATGGGTAGAGATGAACAATGACCCAAAAGGAGAAGAAGAGTTTACCAAATAGAGGTCCCCCAAGACTGATATCCGTTGTTAATGGCATCTGAGATGCCTGCAACAACGCCAACAATATTTATGATCAAGACAGTTGTTGGAGGGATGAGCAGTGTTGTCCATTTGAATGCGTAAAGTTCTCCAAAGTCATCATCATCTGTTGCCTTTGATGTCACTGTGAAGTTTGGTGTCAATGCCTGCTAAGATTTTAAGGAGACCTTGGACAACCGCAAAGAGATGAGCTGAGATTCCTCCAATGACCCAGAATTGCTCGTTTCTCCACCATTCTTCAATGCTCACTTCCACTCCATCTCAATTCCAGGATTCCCGTTACAATGATTGACATGAACAGTGCGATGAAGAAGAGACTAGCAAATGTGCTTATCTGCGAGAAAAACAGATAGTTAGCAAAGTTAATGCACCTTTTATAGACGTGTTTCTCTGATGGCTTTACTGACCGGTGGCATGATGAATTTGTCGGTAAGGAGACAGATGGCTGGAAGGATACAGTAGGCAAGAAGTGGTATAGATGTGAACGGGTAGATTGTAGTGTTGACATAAGAAAAACGTTCAAGCCACTTGAGTTTTCCTCCTTTGTAGCCGTACCAGAGAGGACTGTGCCGGCTGAAAAAGATCTCAACAGATCCAAGTGCCCAACGCAAAACCTGGTTTAGCCTGTCTGATAGATTAATAGGGGCTGAACCTTTAAATGCTGGCCTCTTAGGCATGCAGTAAATCGACCTCCACCCACGACAATGCATCTTGAAACCCGTCAAAATATCCTCTGTGATAGAGCCATAGATCCAACCCAACTGCAATCCCAAGATACACAAAAGTTTCGTACATTGACCAGCTTGTAATGCATAGAAAAGAGGGTCCTATCTTAAGATTCAGTAATTACCCTCAGTTCCCCACTCAGTCTTGTCTTCATAACCGCAACTTATGACATGGATTGCTTCCTTTAGGAGCACCGCAGGACTTGATGATGGAGGAACGCCACCATCTTCCATCAAAGTCGAGGTTACAAAGATGGATGATTGCCCGAACTTCTTCTCAAAGTTCATTTCAGACATCAAGTGCTCCTTGTCACCTTCGGCTCCTAATCAAAAAAATACTATTAGATCTGCAACATAAACTGCATCTACCTTAAGATTATTGGGATAAACTGACCTCCAAGGGCTGCTACATCACCATTCGTCTCATTCTTAAAATTTTTTTTATTTTTTCTACGGCGCCCAAAGCAAGGACAACAACCACAACTTATCATCTTTGGGCGTTTAGGACCCTTTGGTGGTTCATAACCATACAGAGCTTGCCTTTTGAAAACACAACCAGTACCAACATAAACTGGACCTTGGATTCCATCTAGACCTTTCATATTGATCTGCAGCAAACAAAATGGTAAGCAAGAGGGCATATTTATCTCACATTCCAGAGGTTAAAGAAATGTGGATTGTGTTTTACATCAAAGAAGACTGTGTTTCTGTTGGCGTAACGATCGTTCGTGTCAATACCATCAAACCTTTGAGGGAACTGAACATAACAGACCTTCTTTCCAATCTGAGGATCCATTAAAAAACACATTGCTTCCCTCACAGCCTTGCTGTTGTTCACATAGTGATCACAATCCAAGTTCAGCATGAAAGGAGCATTTGTGAGTACGCCTGCCACTCGTACCTGATTCAAGTGTCAACTTAGGTTCAAGACACAGAGATAAGTTTCTTGTTTGATCCAAGGCAGATTGAAAAAATTTACCAGAGCGTTCATGGCGCCAGCTTTCTTGTGGTGCTGAAAACCAGGGCGCTTCTCACGAGATACGTACACAAGCCGAGGAAGCTCGTGGCCTTCGCCTTCGACATCAAATCTTCCGCTGTGGCCAAGGAAGACTTGGATCATACCAGGGTGGTCCTTGGTGTTGTTCCCTGGCCATGGTGTTCCATCTTGCATGATCCAACCTTCTAGTGGAACCTTTGAGGCCTTTGCCACAAGAGCGTTGATCCTGACCTTGAACTCCTCATATTCTCTCTGTTACAAGACAATATTACTTACAGAGTTTAGAATTAGTGAAAATTTGGGTTATGATATAATTAGATTTCAAGTGATATGCACTGACCTTCATGGCTCGACGTTCCTTAACAAACGTTGGGTGTACTTTGTCCTTGAGATAATCAATTTTTAACGTGAAGTACATTTCTGGTGCTCGTGGCTCTATGGAGAATTTCTTACAGAAAGGAACCCATTTTCTAGCAAATTCTGCAGTTTCCGAGAGAGATTCGAATGTGAGCATTGAAGCACCATCATCAGAGACATAGCAAGATATTTTCTCAACTGGGTAGTCCATGGCCAAGATTGACAGCACAGTGTTGGATGTGACGAGGGGAGGCTCCTTCAACGGGTCCACCGTACTGACAAAGACATCTACAGGGGCAAGAACATTTGGCTCACCTTCTCTCTCGTACCTAAAAAAACAAGAAATGTTTATATCCACACTCCAACTTCATAGATTTTGAGGTTCCTACTTGTAAATTTGTGGATTCTACCTGAGGGAAAGTCGATCTAGATAGGTCTCACGTTCAATGGGGAACCACTTGGGAAACTGATCAAGAATCCAAGAGACAGCAAACCAGATTTCACAGATTACAGAAGTCAGCCATAACCCCAGAGCATCATGCACTGGGTTCAAGAGCCTATACCGTAGAAAAACTGCTAGAATCACAAGCCTAGCAACGATGACCATCCGATATGGATTTATCTTGCCTGAAGCAATGGGAACTTTCCGTGAGAGTGGCTGCCTTGCCTCATCGATACTGCAGCCATTGCCAAACAAAATCATCAAAAATTTGTCAGCATGAATCCAAAACATTTTTATGTGATGTCTTAACAGATGTTTGTGGAGGCATTACAGTCCCATCTCAGGATCATCATCTGGTTCTGGCCCAAGATTTCCTTGCTGGAGCTTCCAGTCATCCGTTCTTTCTCGCCATCCTCCCTCCTTCTTGTCATCCCATCTCTCACTTCCTACATCATTGAAATTACACAGAGAAAGACAAATGAAAAAATAGTGTTGTTAGAAACCTCTACTTCAGTTGCTTTCTGCTTGTATCAGTTTCAAGTTACAGAGAATGATAAACAGAGAGACTCACCAGCTTCAGATGATTGATATGGGTGCACACGCTGATGAAGCCCATGTTCACCATTTCCATACCCTCCTCCAACTGGGAATTCTCCACTTACCTGTAGAGAGGCAAAAAATGTCTTTAAGAATCAGAAAAAGTTGATGGTATACGAAAAATAATTTTGTTAGGCATTTTTCCGTTGTTACCGGTCTGCTATGGCCACCAGCTATAACAGGTGGGAATCTCCCGTTCTCATCATCCTCAGGACCTCTTCCATAGCTCATTTTCCCGTAAAGCATTGCCTCAGCAGAATGCTTTTGCTTGTCTTGCTCATGGTCGATATTAAACTCATACTCAATATCATCAATATCCTCTTCATCCTCATCTCCCTCCACTCTTGGGCTTCCTTCAAAAACCAAAACACCAAAAAAGAGTTTAGCCTAAAAAAGCTAGCTGTTTAATTTTATTAAAGCATTTCGTCAAACAACATTAGAGCGGATATTAAATACCTCTAAGACGCTTGTAACGAGTCTTACACTGAGGACAATTCTGTGTCCCTTCTCTCCTCTCATACTCATAACAAGGCCTGCACGCAGGAAAACCACACTCATTGCAGGCTACAAAGAGGTCTCCTTCTACTGTCAGACCAATCTGATCTCCGCATATCTCACAAAATTGTCCATCCAGATTCTTCAAAGGCTTTGGCTGCAATTACCCAGAAAAAAGAGCTTTCAGTTTTTCTGAGTACAATGTACTCTCTTTTGATTCCATAATTTCCAAAATGTAACATATCAAAGAGAAGAAACAAAAAGAAAAGGAGAAGAGAAAACATGATCCAGACAATCAAATATTGTAAGATCTGTGTGCAAAATAAGTTTCAAAATTTGTACAGCATTTTATTGGCTCTATATATATTTTCGTTAGTTACAATACCAAATAAACCTGATTAAAACCTTCATGAACTATCTAACTGTTGTTATAAAGCTATATTGTTAGCAATGAAAATCAGAAATCTTAGTTTGTTTTTGGGAAATAAATAAATAACCAAAATTTAACTAATGACTCGAGTTCTATTCGCCTCCACTGTCTTAAATTAAAAAGAGACTTTAGAGAGTGGACTTTAAGCTATTGGTTTTGTCGATCCAATTAATAAATTAATATTAAGTCGGGAAGTGAAGAGAGAAATAGATTAATAAATTAATAAAAACCTCTTCATGGTTGTGAATGACGACAAGTTCGTTACGGTTATGTGAACCGGCGACTAAACCGGCACTGGCTTCCATAGTGGTGGCCGGAGATTAGGAGCTACGGAGGTGGTGGACAGTGAGAGCACAAATCGGAGATTGGAAAATATTCAATGAGAGACATAAGAATGTTTGGTTTTTATGATCAATGGGAACCTTAGAACTTCTCTCTCTGTATGGTACATAGTTTGTTGTAGAGTCTCCATTGCCTTCAAGCTAAGCTTTCTTTCGTTTACATTAATATATATATAATAAATAATAAAATTTTAAAATTCAACTCAAATCCACATCCATCAGCTAATATGTCTTCCTTTCCTCGTCGCGGCTTCCTCAAGCTTCTCTTTCTTTTACTTACTGTCTTAATCTCATTCCTTCAGTTTTCATTATCTTATTCAAATAATTGTATTTTAAGTGATGTTATTAGCAAATGGCTCTTAGCCTAGTGGCAGGCGGTAAGTCCACATCAGACAGCTCATTTGCACAACTAGAGATCAAGTTCCACCACCTACATTACGTAGGAATTTGGCTATTGGGCCGGCCAGTTGTGGCCCAATATAATTTGTCGTTGACAAAAAAAAAAAAAAAGTGATGTTATTATTGGTGTTAAGCTGAGAAAGTGGTATGCTGATATAATGAGATTATAATTTGTAAACATATTAGAATTACTTTCGTTTTTAATATATAAGAAGATATCGGCTAAAACATACAACTCAAAGAATTGGGTGAGTAGAGTGAAAGCCAAGTTACATTCGCTCTCCTGAATTTGGTGAGTTTTCTAAATACATAAATTAGGATTGAGATTTTTCAGTCTCTCTGACTATCATGAGTTCATGACTAATTTCAATCTTGTAGGCTTATGTTAGCTAAAGCTTCTTCTATGAGAAAAAGAAGAATAAGGTAATTCACAACATTCTTTCTCTCGAGTTTTGCGGATCACGATCTAGGTCCAATCAAACCAACTCACTTAACACACATGTCAGCGTCCAAACACTAGTTGTGGACCGACTTATATTCTTATGAGTTGTCTTAGTTTTTTAGTCACTATGTTAATGCATGTTGATTCACAACAACAAAAATTATCAAATGTCACAAGAAACTTAGCAAAAGAGAATCAAATGGTTCACAACACACAAAGGAAACAACTAAAGATCTATCCTTATATTTTCTATGTTTAATTCCATACTGTAAACGTTGAAGTCCCTTCACCACCACTTTCTCCATGAAAGTACATATTAGCTCCAACCTGATTAGAAATTCCCACCGGAAATTCTCCTTCTGCCGATTGTTGAATCTGCTGTTGCTGTGAAAGATAATAATGGTTTCTTGCAGTGTAAGGAATCTTAGCAGCATCAAGACCATCACAATTAACCGATGTTCCCACAGGAACTGCAAACCCTTGATAACCATGGCCATAACCAACGAAATTTCCGCAAACAGTAACCGAATCATCAGAAGTCGAACTATGATGATCAATGAGGCTAGGTGAATTTCTCATGAAATGTTGTTGTTCCACTTCTTGTTTGAAACAAACCCTAGTACTCTCGGAAGTCAAGTTTCCTCCATTGTAATAACCACCGTACCTCTCCTGTTGTTGTTGCAATAAGCTCAGATCCATACCATGATGATGCTGAAACGCAGCGTTTGGCCAACCGCTAGGAAGATTTGCACTCTCTGAAACGTTATTACTAACCAATATTGTGCTTGGAACCGGATTGTTAACATCCTTGAGACGTTTTGCAGAACTACCAATAGGTAGACTCGGGCTCTCGAGGATTGCTTTAACATTGTATCTACTCATGTCGAAGTTAGTCACTGCGCTTAATCCTCTGAATTTAATGGCTGCAATGTCATAAGCCTCTGCAGCCTCTTCTTGTGTGCCTAGACACAACATTTGTATGATTCACTTAGCTACAATTTGTTTATATAGATTTAACTGAAAAGTGTAATTAGAGATAAAGATAGGGTCGTACCAAAAGTTCCTAAGTAGAGGTCTTTGTTACCGGCGACTCTTCCGATTCTAGCTTGCCATCTTCCATGTTGGTGATGCCTTTGGTCCAATTATATTCGATTAAAAAGATTCAAAAAACATCGAATTCGTCACTATTTTGGGGATTATATGTACCTTGTTACTCCTCGATAAATCGATGCACCGCGAGAGAAGCCACTACTTTTCCTGTATGTATATTCGAAACGTCTCGTATTATTTAATGTTCTTTGACAAAATAAAGAAAAGATTTATTTAATATATACGTGATGGGTTTTTATCATATGATATATGATTGAACAGTTCGATGATATACCTGCGCAGAGAGGCAACGTACTCTTGCCTCGTCATATGCTTCATCTCTTCTACGTCTTTCTCATACTCACTCATCTGAGCGCATGTTATACCAAATCAATTAATAATAAGATAATACATATAAAAACTGGTTAGAAGTTATGCATTTTTGTATTATAGTAGTATATGAATTAGCTTACTGGGAAGTTAGTGGTCGTGGTGGTTCCCCAATACTTTAGCGCGGCTAAATCGTAAGCCCTAGCTGCTTTTTCTTCTTTGTCATAACCTCCTGCATAATCAAATAACCAAGTTGATTATAGATTTATCAGTCGTATGTACTTATTATTGGCTTTATCCAATTTATAATCAGGAACTTACCAAGATAAACTGATAAGAGAACCACCAGGTGCAAATTTTGAGAAATTCACATGAAAAAAAAAAACCTAGATAAGTTCAAAAATAAATGAAGTATGGAAAACATAATAACCAATCACATGTATATAGTGAATTTATATATACCTTGTCTTCCTTTACGAGTTTGGCCTTCTCTTTTGCAGCTATTATCCCATAAGTGTGCCTCATATCTTCCTGTCCACCGATGCCTGAACATTTAATACAAAAATATATTATTCTATATATATACACACAAATTAATGTCTCTCCTTATTATATATGTCAAGGAACATTCTATAGCATTCTATTAGAATGTCCCTAACTTTACCAAAAAATCAAGTGACGAACAAACCTTGTAACACCACGGTATATAGACGTCCTTTGTCCAAAACTCTCAATAGGTTTCTTTGGTGTAGCTTCTACGATATCAACAATGGTCTTCTCTTGGACAACAACATTATTATTGTTGCAGTTGTTGTTGCTATCACAAGTAGTAGATGAGTTCATAGAAAGAGACAAGCCTCGTGCTCCACCACCATTGTCTTGGTGATCAACATTAGCCCTCGGTTGATTTCTCAGCCATGTGTTTAGCATTGAAAGTTCAAGCGAGCCACCACCACTACTACCGTCTCCTCTTCCATCTCCAACGTTTTCGTTGTTAGTGTAAATGGTGGGGGTTCGGCCAAGGAAATTCTCGAGCTTTGGTCCATTTTGCTCATTATTGTTTATGTTATTGCATGCACCACCATTGATGTCCCAATCTATAGAAAAAACAATACAAAGACAACCCTAACGAATCAGGATTGATTATTGATGTTGATTTTATCACCGATCTATCATACTCAAAGTTGGTTTATACTATATTATATATATATATATGGTTGTGATCATATTATGATAGTATTTAAGAGTGGAGAAAATGCCTAAATTTGACAAAGTAAAATTTCATGAAATGTGAAGAAAACACTAAACCCAAGTTATGGAACTTCTCAAAAAGAAGAAATCGATAAATAAACAAAAACAAAATAGGGTTACGTGCGTGAGTCTTGGTCTTTGTTCTATGCATTGAAAGAAGGAGAAAATTTTAACAAAAGAAAATAAATAAATTAAGAAAACAAAAACAAAAACCTCGGGAGTGAGTATTGTTGTCTGTGGTGAAGGCATCGAGGACGACACCAAAAGGAGAAGGAAACGATGTTTGAACAGCAGAAGACTCATCGGAAGCAGAGGCAAGACTGTAACAGTACTCTCCGGTGATATCTATGGCGGTTGTTGTGGTGGAGGAGTCAACATCTGTACGGTGGTGATTTTGGTCATGAGGAGAGAGAGAGAAACCTAGCCAGTTATTCATCGAGTTCATGTAATAATCTTACTAAGTCTTTGTGAGAGATGAGAGAAGAAGAATAAGAAGGAGGAGAACTTAGTTAGGGTTCATGCATGAAGAGGAGAAAGAAAAAGGTTTTGGTGTTCAATGAAGAGAGAAGAAGAAGAAAAGTCAAAAACATAATGTTCAATTCTTCCGAGGCGACATATCATGCTCATTTATATAAATATTTTTGCATTTAAATTCAAAGAAAAAGAAAGTTATTTACTTGAAAAATGTGGAGATGTATTGGTCGGTTTGAAGGGTAGGGTTATTAATGTAAATTAATTCTTCATAATGACAATTTAATCAGTCAAAAACCCTTTCAAATCTCTGTATGTTTCCTCCCTCTCCATGCGTAACTAAAAAAGGTTGATGTAAAAGGACAAAAAAGGGTAACATGAGACCAATAGTACAATCCAAATCCCTATCTGCTGTCTATATAAGACCAATGATGCTGTGTCTGTTAGATACATGTGTATGTGTGAACGTTCGACACGATCAAGCGAGCGATCGCGTTTGGCGTTTTCTTTCAAACGCAAAGTCGTCACTTTTAGTTTCAAAGAGATTCATGGTTTAGTGCTTCGTGATGATTTTGGACTGCGAGACTAATTAAGAGATGGATCCCGGATTCCATTAAAGATTAAACATATGTGATCAATTATCGATATTCATTTTAAAGTCAATTAGCAAACCAAACATAAATGAATTTTTAGATATAAATCAGGTTAATTTCAGTTTTTCGATTTGAGATATCAATAATATTTTAACGGTGCGTTTCTTTAGAGACATATAAGTTAACATCACACGAATGTGATTTTGATATTATCTTCGGGAAGAAGGTGCATTTTTTATAATATTATTTTATATATAACAAATATGTGTAAAATATACTATACCTAGCTATATTAAAAGAGTAAGAATAAACTTAAATATTTAACAAAACTAAATAAATCTCTAGTGGCTATGTTGAACCAATAAAAAGGTCCCAACGTTTTCAAAATGTTTTTGGCTCCACCCTCCAACTATAACATTGTAAATGAGAAACATGTAATAAATTAATAAGCATAATCAAAATACATAGGATGAGGATGACTTAGTAGGGAACTAGGGATGCTAGAGATGTACATGCCAAAGCAATTGTAGTAGAGTAGTTGAGCTTATCCGACTTAATTCTGAATTATTTAATAATTTAGAGTAATTAGGGAAGGGAAACTAGGGTTTACACATGGATCAATGAGATGATAGTGAGCATGTGCATGGGTTTATAATCCTCCAAAATTATTTATACAATTTGGAGTTTCTTTAGAAAGATACGATTGAATGGATTCTGGTCCTCTATTAAATTATAATCTAAGATCACATCAGTTCCTCCATTATTATGTTTATGTTCACAATATCTAACACTCCACCAACACTCGTTCCAGAATTTCCCGTACCTACAAAATCTTACTATTTTTAACTAACATCAATGTGGTACTCAGCTTATCAAAAGCCTAAAATATGTAATATATATACAATATAATAAGTTTTTAAACGATATATATGTATTCTACTGAAATTATCTAAATATTATTAACTATAATATATAATCATATAATATATTTATACATGTAAAGTAATATAAATTAGAATTAATCTAACTAATTAAATGAAACAATATGTAAGAAAATGTGGCATTAAAAATTAAAATATAGTGGATGTCTGAAACAAATGCTCTTTCCAATATATGGTAGGCATGCATCTTGTTCATAGCTAAATATATTCCCTTAACCTTTGGTACTCAATTATTATTTCAATACTCTATAACCAGATCTATGAGATTTTAAAAGCTTTTACACGTTCGAATTTATGATCTCTATGCGAAGAAACTTGATCTAATGTTGTTTATTTGTTTAAGAGTTGAATAGACTGTCGTGATCCAGATGTGTAAAACTACAAAAGGAAAGTGTCAATTATTGTGTTGTGTTTGTTAAGTTGGAAACTGTAGATTCCATCTGAAAATATAACCTGTAGATGAAGATATCTACAACTGACAAGAGCGTGTGACTGAAAATAGGGAAAAAAAGGAAATTAAGTAGAAAATTAAGAGAGAAAGAAAAAGAGAGAAGAAAATAATATGAATAAAATGAGATGGATAAGTTTGAGATTATTTTTAGATTATTGTGAAGAAACAGGTGGTTTAGTTAGCTTACTTTTAATTTAACTAGGTATAAGGTGATGGGTGTAAATTTAATTATGTTCTATTTAGAAAATTTAGATTATTAATTATATTTTATTGTCGATTTAATGGTTATTTATTGACAAAAAAAAAGTTTGAGATTGTTGTGAATATAAATGCAAGTGCTACTGCTCTACCATTTCTCCATCCAATACTTTTACTTTGCTCGATATTTATTGCTCATTTAGTCATTTGTAGTTTTGAATTTCGGGTATTTTGGATTTATCAATATAAAATTTATTTAAATATTTTTACGGGTTTAGGTTAGGGTCGAGTATTAGATTTTAGGTTCGGGTCATGTTTGAATTTTATAAAATACTCTTATTTTGGGCCGGATTTGGTTTGAGTTTGAATCGAATTCAGATACCTGATTTTTTAACTAACTTTAATATAAAAAAAATTCAAATTATTTTAAAATAGTCTTAAAAATCATAATTCAACTAAAATATTTAATATTTAGTTTTCTTTATTGATTATAAATTGATTAGTTTATTTAGATTTGTAGTTATAATTTTAAACATTTGTGTAGGTATAAGTATATATATAAATATTTGTGTAAACATATGATATATTTTGGGTATTTTGGATACCCGTTTAGATTTCAGGTTTTACGTGATCGGATTCAGGTTATCGTACTTTCATAATACAAAACTCGTTCAAGTATTTAATAGATTTTGTTTTGATTTGGTTTCTCTTAGTTTGGGTCGGACTCGGGTTTTGGGTATGATATCCAGACCTAGTCATTTGCATGCACTTTCTTACAGTATATAAATATTACTCTCTTCATTCTTTAAATAAGTTGGTTTAGTAGTATTTTTTTCAAAATATAAGTTATTTTGTAAAATTAAGACAAAAAGTAAATTTAAGTTAAAGACAATTTAATTCTTTACATTTTTTCATTTTTTCATTTATTTTAAACTACTTTTTCTTTATATATATATATATAAATTAAGTGGTTATATAAAATGATAATTTTTCTAGAAAATACAAAAAAAAATTAATCTATGTGCATTCATACAAAATAACTTATATTAAAGAAACGGATGAAATACTAGATATTCACATTGATGAAGATAACTTCTTAGCTTGAAGTGTAACTTGTTCTTATTCAGAACTATGTTTTTGGACTTCAACATATGTAAAGTGAGAATGGATAGGTGGACATCGATTGAATCCGTCGTCTAAAACGTATTTCCTCTATTTTACTTTAATAGTTATTAATATATGTGTAATTCTTTGTGCTAGATAATTTAAAACTAATAGTAATTTAATTAACTAAATTAATTTGAGAATTATAATTCATAAATATTAATTAATAAAATTTGTATAATTTTTTTTTAAAAATTTATCTTTAAAACAACAATATTGGAAAATATTTAGAAAATGAAATTTTAAGAACAGAGGGAGTAGTTTGTAATTAAAAAGAGTTCTCATTGATTATGTATCTGATCAGACTTTCACACATTATTTATGGAGAATCGCAAAATAGATAAAGAAAACTCGTGAAATGGTTAAAAAGAGACTGGCAAAAACTCCACTTATGACCTATCAAATGAAGTGTTAGTCCCTCACCCAATTACTACTCAACTCTTCACATGTTCTTCTTTTTGCTTGTCATTGACAAATATAGAATTATGGATTATATGTATAAATATATAAAAGTATGTAATATAAAGACGAGTGTGGAGATAGATGATGAGTCTGCATTCTGCAAAATCTGCCTGGCGTACGAAAACCCATAACATTGTCACATTGCAATTGCAATTGCTTCAGCCACACAGTCAGTGTCATTGTCATTTTTATATTATTGTTTTACATTTATGCTCTATCTATAATCATTATCAGCAAATGAAATAAAGATATTCACTTTTCGTTTCTATATATTTATTTACCATAAAATGAAAAGTTCCTCCGGTTAAAGCGGGCGAGTTCATCCATTTCCTCTCAACATCTTTGCATGACTGACATCTCATTTTTCTTTTCCACTTTTCTTTCTATTTTCTTACTATTTATTCGAAAAACTAATAATACTCTTTTTATTCAATTTAGATTTACAAATTACTGAATTCTAAAACTAGCGTGCGATTCACCGGGTCCCATGAATATGAATTACTTCTTTGAAATTGGAAATATTATTGTTTTGTATTACTGATCTAAATTGTTTTTTTGTCGACTAGCCTACTGAATTTTTAAATCTCCTCCTACTACTGTAGGTAGAATGTTCGATCCCTGGTGCCTTGAAAATTTGTAAAGTGACTACACCACTGAGCCATCTGTCTTCGGTTTTTACTGATCTAATTTATAATAAAAAAATTGACGTTGTCAAAAAAAATATATAATAAAAATAACATTTTATACAATATACCCTACATAACTAATAGAAAACAATTAGTTTTCGATAATTATGCTACAAGACTAAATACAAACTAATTCCCAAAAGCACTTAACTATCAAAAAATTATTTCCAAAAAATAGTCTAATTCTCACAAAAAGTTTTTAAAAAGATAAAAAAATTAGTTGTTTCTATCATATATAAACCATAAAACTTATTATTATGCTCCGATTGGTAATTATTTTTATTGCTTTTAAAAGTAGATTTAAATTAAATCAAACATATTTTAGAGTTAAAAACAAACTATATATGATTGCATCAATTTTTTTTCAGATTTTTAGTTTTTCAAAGCAACAAAAACAATTATGGACCAGAGCC
>JAKUCM010006342.1:0-32500 GCA_023374145.1 Lepidium sativum
CCTAAAATGGCTTAGACCCAAAACTCCATCCCGAGCCCTAACTGCCTGGATTGCTTCCCATCTCAAGTCATTGGCCTTGTGGGGTTTATTGACAGTACTACTGAAGCTGCTACAACTACTCTCATCGCTCACATCACTGCTTGTGCTTCCTCTGCAGATACTGCTCTTTCCACTCTCCATGAAATCAAGGCGGCCACTTAGTTTGGCACTTCCACTTGTCTTGCCAAGACTGCTCGTGCCATCACTCATTTTGGCAGAGGCAGAGCTTGTTTTGACGCTGCCAAAGCCTGATGATTTCTTTTCATCAATGGTCAATGAATCTACATGCTCAAGAACGGTGGATAAGGAGCTAAAATCGTGTCTATAAACAGCCGGGTCACCAGATCGCTTTCTAAATGACTCTGGCAACCGTTTACTCTCCGGAATTCCTACAGCAGCCGGATTTGTCACTGATCTGTGTAATTGCACCGCTGGCTCAACTATTTCGGCTTTGGCTGACTTAGTATTACTATTTGAAGAGAAGAATTTCTGAGCTTCGACTTCAGCTCCTTGACCACTGGGTTTACGAGTAGACGCCATGGGACACAATATAGGTTATCTTTATCTAACGAGAAAGACCCATCTTCCTTCAAACCTTAATCAGATCATAAGAGACAGTTCAATTAGAAGAAGAAGAAGAATAACAAGATTCCCACAGCACAGAGACCAAACAGCACAAAACTACTTTCTTTGCGGTTGAAGTAAAGAAGCAGAACCCAAATGGGTAATACGTGGTTGCAGATGGATTAAAAATCGAACATTTAAGAGAAGGGAGATCTAGGAACAAGGAAAGAGAGTAACTTTAGGAGAAACCCTAGAAAGAGAGGGGAAGGAGATACCTTGGGTGTGGATTGACACAGAGAAGATTCGAAGAAGGAAGGAGGAGGATATGTTTGCTGCTGCGATTTTACATGCACTTCTTCATCACTTCACCTTCAGCTTCACTTTTGTTGCTCTTCACGACAAGAACCCGCAACGGAGGATCCAGTCACAGCCAAGACTCTAAAAGCTACTATATTACAAGATTATACCTTCCGCTTTTTTTACGAATAGAATAGAATAAAATAAGGGACTTTAATTTACATCAATTTCTAGTACAAGAGAAGACAAAAGGTTAAAAAGAGACAAGGAATTAATGGCCGAAAGGAAGAAAAATAAAGTTGAATGATTTGATCAAAAATGTATCTATCTGCAGACAATTGTTATATTACTTATGTATACAGTATAAACAAATGTTTTGCTAATGATGATAGATTATGTTTAATTTCACGATGTGGACAATTAGGCCTGTTGTTGGTAGGTCTTGTAAGCATTGAGAAGATAAAAATAAAACAAGGCATGCTAAAAGCAAATAAGGATAAGTACTCTCTTCCCTCATTATGTTCCTGTGCCCTTTCCAACTATTTTACTGCCTCTATTGTACACATAATTCTATACACTGCAGAAACAGCCAAACTGATTGTGGCCTGAGTTTCTTCATTATCATTAGTTTAACTCAGTAGCTAGCGGAAGATACGCTGACTATCCACCTCACATGCTGTTTGGATTGGAACCTTTCTATATTTTTTTAGTCTCAGCTCAAGAGACCTGTGTTCCTCGATCCCATTATTTTATAATTTTAGTTTGTATTATCAATAGGCATCACATGTTTCTGGACCAATCAGGCTATAAAGGGCTACTAATAATCCTATGACATGAAAACAGGCTGTGCTATAGGACTTTCAATGAAGATCTTGTTTGTTTATTACCTTCCCTCTCAATCTTTCAACTCTTCATCTACTTGATATCCTTGTTCATAAACATAACCAAATGCATGTTTATTGATGATGGATCATCAAATTATTAACCAAGACAACAAAAAATCAGAAATTCCATCTTGCTGCAATGACGACAAGACATAAATTACTGTTT
This sequence comes from Lepidium sativum, assembly GCA_023374145.1. NCBI lineage: Eukaryota > Viridiplantae > Streptophyta > Magnoliopsida > Brassicales > Brassicaceae > Lepidium > Lepidium sativum. Next base: position 1,951 of record JAKUCM010006342.1, read on the forward strand.
CAGGGTAAAGCAAAGATGATGATGCCCTTACTTACTCGGGGGACTCCATCAGTTTCATGATATCAGAGACTCCGCTTGTGTAATAGTCTGGTTCAATCTTGATGCCGTCTTCTAGTAGATTTGATTCACTTATCACCCCTGTTTGATAAGCCCAACCACTGTCAGTTCACTAAAACATTCTCCACATATCAGCATTGGCTTGTATTGGCTTAAGAACCTAAGAAAATACTTAATATAGTCGATTAAACTGTCCTGATAGGACGAGGAGAGTTTTGCAACCAGCGTTCTGCCCAAAAAAGGTATCAGTATCTAGCCTATCACCCACCGTGCACATTCTTGACGTTTCTGTCCCAAATCTGCAATACAAGGAATGACACCACTTTATCACACAATGCTCTATGCTGCACACTATAAACTGAGAGAGAATGTGCACATACATTTGTTGCAGATAATCCATCATGAATGTAGATGGTTTCCCAACAACTATTGGTTCTCTTTCAGTTGATCCACACATCGCAGCAACCATACAACCATCACCTAGAATTACGAGTAAGAATATGCTGCTGTGACAACCAAACTGCTACTTCGGGCACTTTGGCCTTTTGAGTCTAATGACCATACCAGGCCACTCTTGCAGATCTGTCATATGTCCAACTGCATCACGGTTGGTTGCAATGAAAAGACATCCTGGATTCTCACGTACACAGAGGGTCCCGTACCTGTCATTTTCGTTATTGTGTTAGCCTAAACTCTCATTAACTCGATGATTTAGACAACCAACTTGCATGCAATAGTTATCTTTCTTACTGAAGCTTGTAGTAGTTTATGTTAGGGTCAAGTCCAACCACAACTGCTCCCACCTGGCACAAGAAGTAAGGAAGAAACATACATCATTAGAAACTCAAGCAAAAGAGAAGATGAAAACGCAACATTCTTTTTCTGGAGAGCGAATCAAAGTCTTGTGGCACATTACGCTTTTATCATGTTTCAAAGAGGCAGTTTGATTTCCATTGGGCCCTCTTTTCATCGTCTTCCTGCATGGAAGCATATACTTATTTAGATAAAGATACGAACTGAAAGTACAGTATTCTATTTTAGTTGGTCTAAACACCCAAGAACAATAAGTATCTAACACATACTACAAGCAATATAAGTCTTTAAGAAGATCATAACATGACATGATCCAAACGTATTTAAAATGGTCTTAAAGGAGACTACTTACAGGACCGCCAAGACCTGCAAAATCAGCAATCTGCAGCTCCTCAAGAATACCATCTCCACCAATCACATAAATCTACCAAAGTAAACACGAAAGAAAAAACTGAGAAAAAAGGACGACAGAGACCTAAGCTAGTAAGAAATGTGTTAGTTGAAGAAGAACCTTTTTGTCGTTAGGGAAAATGTTGACTTTAAGGTACATAGCTGCCGCAAATGATGAAGAAAATATCTCATTCTTCCAAAGCAATCACATTTATTTTTAATTCAATGGTAAGCAGAGGAAATGCGAAGTAGGGGAAATTAAGTAGACCTGAGTGACAGAAGAGACACCCAAAGATCAGAACTTTTCAGCGTATTGTCTTCTTGATTTGAAGGAAATTTTTGTCACAAAGATAACATTCTTACCCTGAAAATGGCACAAACTCAGAGATGGAAAATAGGGGGACTGAGAGGAAAAAGGTGGGGAGAAGGGAAAGCGCCTTAGAGCGGATTAGGTCGAGAGTTCGGGAAGCGCCATCGATGAGCGTATCACCTTTCCATATAACACCTACAAAATAATCATCATCATCATTACAATGTAAGTGTAATAAGAAATCAGCATCGAATGGAAAATTGAAATAAAAGGTTAGAGAATAAAGAAAGTATACCATCGCAGTCAAAGAGGAAAGTGTCGACAGAGTCAAAGAGAGATTTGAAGTTACGAGAGGAGAGAAGCTGAGGCGCCATTGGAGTGTCGTCTTCTTCTTCCTTTCCAAGAATCAGGGAATTCGATGTACTGAACACACTACGCAAGAGACTCGTTGTTTTCTGTTTTCTAAATTAGTTGTTTATAAGTTATAACGTTAGCAGCAGCTGCAAGCCTGCAACAGATCATTGGAAATTGTAAAATAATTGGATTGGGCCATAATCATTTAAATCGTATGTCAATAAAGGGCCCAAGAAGATCGTATAACAATGTATAAAGGAGAAAAAACAGAGGAAAAACAGAGAGAATGTTCACGAGATCAAATATTGATTCTGTAAGCTGTATAATCGGTAAAAAGATTCAAGTTCAGATTATGATTTCCTGGAATGATGATGATTCTTCTCTGTTCTATTCTTTCTGCTTCTCGATGGAGTTGCAGAGTTAAAGATGGGAGTAACAACCTTGTAATCTTGTACCGGATAGGTGGATTGCTCAAGCCCAGCAACATCTTGTTGCGTCTCTGCTTTCACTTATTTCTCTCGTCTTTCCAATGTTCTTCATCTGTCACCAGCTGTAAGATCCAATAGAAACATTCGCCTCCATCATCACGCGCAATCATTTGAGTTCTGTTAAAAAAAGAAATAAACAGAACCCACTTTTTATCGATTTGTTGGCTTCACATGCCAACTATTGGACAGGGGGAGGAAATCCGATTGTGTTGGGAGAAATGGATGGCAAAAGTTGTAAATAAGGTAGAAGAAGAAGGGGTGCTTTGGGGAACAAAGCGGAGGAATGAGTGTGAGTTATTGCTGTTGTAGAATCCTGGGAAAGGCAATAAAGGCTGTACATTTACATTTGCATCTGAGGCGTTGTGGGAGCAGCACTCTCTATCGTCGTATCCAAAGTCAGCACCTTTCTTTTTCTTCTTCAATGGCGGATCTCAAGTCAACCTTTCTCAACGTTTATTCCGTTCTCAAGTCTGACCTTCTTCATGACCCTGCCTTCGAATTCACCCATGAATCCCGTCTCTGGGTTGAACGGGTACCTACCCTTTCACTCCCATTTCTTCGGATCCTATCCGATCCACATATCCTCTTTCTCATCTTCCTTTCTGATTCTCTCTTTCTTTGCAGATGCTCGACTACAATGTACGTGGAGGTGAAAGGATACTTACATATAATATCACTCCTCTCGCATTTCATTGAATCCTAGTCTTTCTCTCTTTCCTCCAGTTCTCTCACTCCTACCTCTTCTCTTCTCCAGGGAAACTCAATCGGGGTCTCTCCGTCGTCGACAGCTTCAAACTTTTGAAAGAAGGTAAAGATTTGACCGAGCAAGAGGTTTTCCTCTCTTGTGCTCTCGGCTGGTGCATCGAATGGGTGGGTATAAGAAGATGATGCTACCACTCTTTTGAATAACTAATAGATACTATCCTCTCTGTCTCTCATACTTGATGACATTATGGATAACTCTGTCACCCGCCGTGGCCAACCTTGCTGGTTCAGAGTTCCTCAGGTTTGTCATTCATCTTCTCACGACCTGCAAGTTATAAGACCACCAGAGTCCTTTTAACACAATGTTACAGGTTGGCATGGTTGCCATCAACGACGGGATTCTACTTCGAAATCACATCCACAAGATTCTCAAGAAGCACTTCCGGGAAATGCCTTATTATGTCGACCTCGTTGATTTGTTTAATGAGGTAATTTGTTTTTGGCGGATCTATTCCACTCTTTCCACAACTGTGAAGCATTTGAAATGTAATCCCTTTTGCTCTTTAGGTCGAGTTCCAAACAGCTTGTGGCCAGATGATCGATTTGATCACTACTTTTGAAGGCGAAAAGGATCTCTCCAAGTACTCATTGTCAATGTGAGTCGAAGTGTGGGCATTGTCGGAAGAAAAAAAATAGTTTTTTTTTAATCGTTATTGAGATATAAAGCAATAAGTGTTTGACCTGATGAAATGATTTTCAACGTGTAGCCACCGGCGCATTGTCCAATACAAAACAGCTTTTACGCAAACGGGAACCACAAAGACAAAAGATTGTTGCACGATTTTCTGTGCAGCCGTGAGCGAGCTGCGTCCTTGATGAGCCTATCAATTTCCTTGAACACTTGCACGTGAGACCGAGAGGTGGAAGTGTGGAGGCGAAGGTTTCTTTCCCTCCAAATCGAATAAACTGTAGTTTGGACAACAAAACATTAGTTACATTTTGCAGGTGCATCCCGAGATAGGCAAAGAAGAGAAAAAACAACTATGCCGAAATCTTGACTGCCAGAAATTGTCTGCAAAGGTACGTGCACACGCTGTAAAAAATGAGAGGATGCCATTAAGAACGGTCGTCCAAGCCCTCTTTTTCGACCAAGAGAGCAGTTGAAAGGGAGCATCAAGTCGATCAGAGAGCCAAAAAATCTTCTCAAGAGGTAAAGAAATGCCCACGGATGAACACAGCATGATGCACAAGCTTTACCTTGGTTCAGCTGAAATAGCTTCTCCAGGGAAAGCTGAGAACGTACATGAGCGAGGAGGGAAAAGAGGAGAAGAGAAAATCAGATCCAGTAGAGCGCCAATAAGATAGTGCGGAAAAGGAACAGGGTCAGAGCATATGCCTCATATAAGTAGAGAGACAGAAATTCTGGTTCTTACATATTTTTTTCTTCTTTCTAAAAAGAATTGATAATGATTGTAGATGGTTAATGTAAAGACCGTGGCACAATCTGTATGCAGAGCTCAAGCTCATGCTCAACCATATTTTAGCTACTATGCTTAAGAATTCGATTCTGCAACAAAGTAATTTACTTATTAGGATAAATAATATATAAGGTGCCTACAAATCAAGCATAGTTGGAGGCTCAAATTGCTCCCTTGTTTACGAGTACTCCTACATTGATAAAGACATACAGAGATACCACTGCATCAATCGAACTATTATTGCCTCAATAGTTGCATGCTTTATTAGATACTTCTGTACAAGAGATTACTACTTGTTTACAAGATCTTCGAAGATCTATGTTTTATTACATCTAATCTTGTCAAGGGTCTCCTCATGGTTTTCAAAATCAGGCTGGTTTGTGACTGAGCACACCCACGCCCACTTGTGGTCACTCGTGTTCACTTCATTCTTAGTCTGCGCCACCTCCTCCAGAGGTATATAAGCATAGTTCCCATTGATTGGGCCAGAGACGAACCCTGTGTAACCAGCCATAACTCCATGGATAGCCGAGTGTGCCAATAGCGTACAATACAAGTTATCCGTAGCATTTGCAGGTACAGCTCTTATCATGTAAGTGGGATCGATATACTTCACGGTGAACAACTCACCTGGATGCTCTCGCCCCCACCATTCCTTGAGTACAGACTTGAACCAGACTCCCACATCTAAGAAAACTGGATTGCCAGATTCGTCCCTCTCTTGTTTCTGTGATTCATTTCTTGGAATCATATCTTGGCCTGCCCCTTCAGCCACCACAAGCACGGCATGCCCGTGTTCTTTTAGTCTCTGCTCCAGAAATCCAAACAGGCCTTCTTTGCCTTCGAGGTAGAAGTCCATCTCTGGAATCAAACAACAGTCCACATCACGGCTGCTAAGAGTGGCATGTAGAGCAATGTGGCCAGTACTTCTTCCCATCAGCTTCACTAGTCCAATGCCATTGACTGCGCTCTCGGCCTCCACGTGAGCAGCAGATATAGCCTCCTGAGCCATCTCCACTGCGGTTTGAAACCCGAATGATCTATCAATAATGCCGACATCGTTGTCAACAGTTTTTGGAATGCCTGTGATTCCTACCTCCAGTTTCCTGCGGCTGACTTCCTTGAATATCTCGACAGCCCCACGCATTGTGCCGTCTCCACCTATTATATACACCTGACGAGGCAATCAAAGATGAACACAACAAAAGAGGATTCGGTTCAAACTCAAACTTCCTAGACATGTTGACACAATTGTAGAACAACAAAACACAGCAACATGATTCAGGGAAATGAAGACCTGGTTGAAACCGTTGAGTTGGATGGCATCGACGATTTTATGGAGATGGAAGCCACCTCGGGAAGTGGCGAGAACAGTACCACCCTTCTTGTGCCAATCCTGAACCAGCTTGGGATTTAACTTGACGGCTTCCATGGAATAAAAGCCTCTGTATCCTGCTGGAATGCCATAAATCTCTCTCACACCGTAGAGTTCCCATAGACCCACCACAAGTTCTCTTATGACTGTGTTCATGCCTGGGCACAACCCTCCGCATGTCACGATCGCCGCCTTCACAACCGAAGGATCGTACATAATCTCTCGGCGAGGCCCAGCCCTGTGGTAGGCCACGCGTGATTGGGAGTCGGCGGAGAGGTCGTAGACGACCTGCGCGAGGATGACGTCGGAGGGAGTGATGTAGAAACCATTGGAGGGGTGGAAGAAAGGATTATCTTCAAGTGGATTACGGTGGTGATGAAGGGCGGAGAGAGATGAGAGCTTTCTGATGGTAGTTGCGGCGGCCATTCTTTGGTGATACAGAGAAGAGATGATAACTTTGTCATATTTGAAGTCGAAAAGCTATTCGGAAGTTACACGGCGGAGACGTGGTAAGCGCAGCTGCGCAGGCCTCGACACGTTAGCCTGATCGCTTTATTATTAATTGAAATATTTTATGGGCTTATCCGTTTACAAAGCCCATAACATTATATAATGTTGCTCATCCCTCGACCCTCAGATCATTCCCATTTATTGAAAGCAGAAAATGCTTTACAATTCGAGTTTGACGTGAGCCAATAGTACTCGTCATCACTTGATTCCAGGCTCCAGTGAGCAGCTAAAACCGCATCAGCAACTGATACATTGATTGGCAGGCGTAATAAGGAAGGGTCAGTAACTCCGAATAGATTGATTGGAGTCTACTTATCAATGTTTACAGCATTACGTAAAGTTAATACAAGTTCCAAATAAATTGAGAACATGATGTGTGCGAGAATATGTGCACATGTGTGTTTGTGACCTTGGCTTTGCAATATGTTTGAACATTAAGATTTTCTTAAAAACTAGATAAGATATTTTATGTAGTATAAAATGACAACGTGATTAAGTCGTGAATCCTAGAGAGGTCAGGTAATATTTGCACTTGTTTGTTTGGATACTCAAATCTCAACACTAGTGAGTAGAGCAGAGAGAGTATATGTGACAGCTATTAGCAGTTATTTATGACAACTAACTAACATGGACTTGAGTAGTGAGCTGTGCGTGTGTGTGTGGAAAGGATTATGTACCACACAAATTCAGTTTCCTGGATACAACAGATACACAAAACGGTGGAGAAAAGGGCAAAAGCGTCTTATTCTCTACGAACCAGCTAGTTATTGGTTTTCACTTCTTCTTCTTCTTCTCACACTAAAAAAGCAACAAATATCGCTCCATCTCTCTTGATCTGATGCTCTTTGCTCGCGTCGACCATGATGGTGAAGCTTCGTAACCTTGTTCTTTTCTTCATCCTCCTCACCGTCGCCGCTCCTATTCTTCTCTACACCGATCCCGCCACCTCCTTCAAGACCCCCTTTTGTCGGTTCTCTCTCTCCCGGTTCTCTCTCTCACCTCTGATTTAGATTTGTTTCTCATTCTCTTTGTTTCATTGTAGCTAAACGCGATTTCCTCGAGGATGTTACCGCCTTGGTTCGTATTTTTCTTTCTCTTTCCACCTTCAATTGTTCACTTTTCGAGGTTTCTTTCTTACGCTTCACATTTTTTTCTGCTCAGACTTTCAATTCCGACGACAATCGTTTGAATCTGCTTCCTCGGGTACTTTTTCTCCATTTACGTTGCTTGATGATACGTCTCAGATCTTAGCTCCTTCTTTAGTATTAGTTTTTCTTGTTTTCAATCTTGTCAAATGCATCTAGGAATCTCCGGCAGTGGTTAGAGAACTCGTGGGCGTAGTCTATTCCGAAAAGAATTCGGATGCGTCGCGAAGACAAGGTACATCAGTTCTCTTTTTCCCCCTCTTAGTTTCTTGTTGATTTCTTCCTCACTTCACAAGTTTTTCCATCCTCAGAAGCCAGAGACCAATTGTCTGCTCGAGTTCTTTCCGCCACCGACGATGATAATTCCTCGCAGACTGAAAATCTCATCCAAAAAGTCACTGATGCAGCAGCCTCAGAGATGCAACATTCCCAGAATAGGGTACATTTTATATAGTATATCTACACCAGATTGTCAAAATGCTTCTTTCAGATCAATTCCGGCCATTTTTCATTGGAATTCCCTCGTCGATAGGGTCCAGATTTGACCTTATGTTTGATAATAGTATATTGTTGGAGAAAACAGAATTTGTCCTTGTGGTAGAATGTAATTATCCTGACCACCTTATCGTGTGCTATGGCCCTCGGTGTCTTTGTGCCGAATCCATCTCTCTACTCTCATGTCTTTGTGCAATAATCTCATTATCTTGTAGGAAATGATGCATGTTCCATTGACCCAGCATACCTCTGGAAAAGTTGATGATCAAGAGTCTAATGCACTTGGAGCTGAGAAAGAGAGAGGAAACGTGTTGTTGCCTGATGCTCAGGTGAGGCATCTGAAAGATCAGCTGATTAGGGCGAAGGTTTATCTTTCACTTCCATCTGCAAAGGCGAATGCACATTTTGTGAGAGAGCTTCGACTCCGTATTAAAGAAGTCCAGCGGGCACTTGGAGATACCTCCAAGGATTCGGATCTGCCAAAGACGTAAGTGCACCTTGGAAATGCAGTGATCACCTGTTGAAAGGAAGTTTCTTCCTGTGATTAATCTGTCTGGCATTTTTTTAACCCAGTGCTGTAGAAAAACTGAAAGCAATGGAACAGACATTGGCCAAAGGCAAGCAGATCCAAGATGACTGTTCCACAGTGGTAAAGAAGCTACGTGCAATGCTCCACTCTGCAGAGGAGCAGCTACGCGTCCACAAGAGGCAAACCATGTATTTGACACAGTTGACTGCGAAAACAATTCCAAAAGGCCTTCACTGTCTCCCTCTACGCCTCACTAGCGATTATTATGCTTTAAACTCATCTGAACAACAATTTCCAAATCAGGAGAAACTAGAAGATAATAAGCTGTATCACTATGCCCTTTTCTCTGATAATGTTTTGGCTACATCAGTTGTTGTTAACTCTACCATAACCAACGCAAAGGTAAGAAGTAACTTTGTTCATTTGACTGACCATTTAAATGTGTTTCTATCTATTAAACTTATGGTCTTAGTGGTTAATTTGTAGCATCCCTCAAAGCATGTCTTCCACATTGTCACAGACAGACTCAATTATGCGGCAATGAGGATGTGGTTCCTGGACAACGCACCAGACAAAGCTACCATCCAGGTTCAAAATGTTGAGGAATTTACATGGCTTAATTCAAGCTACAGTCCCGTTCTCAAGCAGCTTAGTTCTCGTTCAATGATAGACTATTACTTCAGGGCCCACCATACAAATTCAGACACGAACTTGAAGTTTCGAAATCCAAAATACTTATCGATCCTTAATCATCTTCGTTTTTACTTGCCTGAGATCTTTCCGAAGCTCAGCAAGGTGCTCTTCTTAGATGATGATATAGTTGTGCAGAAGGACTTATCTGGTCTTTGGTCTGTTGATCTAAAAGGTAATGTCAATGGTGCGGTAGAGACATGTGGGGAAAGCTTTCATCGTTTTGACCGATATCTGAACTTCTCAAATCCACTAATCTCCAAGAACTTTGACCCTCGAGCTTGTGGTTGGGCATATGGTATGAATGTCTTTGATCTAGAAGAATGGAAGAGGCAAAACATCACAGAGGTTTATCATCGATGGCAGGACCTGGTACGCAGAAAATATGTTACCTATGCTTGAGTTGCTTGCTGATGTGAGTTAGGTCGCATCTGTCTCGATTTCAAGAATTTTTGCTGATAGTATACACTAACTATTCTGAACTGCAGAATCAAGGACGAGAATTATGGAAGCTAGGGACGCTACCCGCCTGGTCTCATCACATTTTGGAGACGAACATATCCACTAGACCGGAAATGGCACATACTGGGCCTTGGATACAACCCGAGTGTGAACCAGAGGGATATTGAGAGGGCAGCCGTGATACACTATAATGGCAATCTCAAACCATGGCTGGAGATCGGGATTCCAAGATACCGAGGCTTCTGGTCAAAGCACGTAGACTATGAGCACGTTTATCTCAGAGAATGCAATATCAATCCTTAGAACTAGAGTCTGTTGAGACCAATGTTATATACGTCTCAGTCTGATGAGATGATTACATGAAAAACCAATTGTAGATGACACACGGTAAAAGCGTATTCGATCCAATAGGCACGAGTGATGTATTTTTTTTTTTTGTTGTGCAAATTTGATTTTGTAATAGAGAATTAAACAAGGTCTCTCCGTAAAGGTGGATAAACATTGTTTGCTAGGTACTCAGCTCTCATGTTAGCTTTTATAGGAGGAATCTTAAACACAATTGCAGTAAAAGATAAGGAGAGTCGTGTTATATTATCAGGAAGGCTGCCATTAAACTTCAGGTAGCTGAGATTTGCTGATATTCATGGCAGTGATTTAGTTGTAGGAAATTCCACTTGATCTGGATATTTTCTAAAAAGCGTAATCCGACCCTCTTACAGCTCCAGAGTCTTCACTTCGAGTAGGCAAGACAAAGCAATCGTGATTGTTAGGTGTTTTTGGTTTCTCCCATATTCCTCGGAAACTGAACATGTTCACGGCGGCAGCTTCTTCAAGCGCGGGAACGTGGCGGACGGCGTTTCTCTCTCTCAGGGACGAAATCTTGACCACTCCACAGCCGGAGGTTCCTCTGTTGCTTCAGGATCTACTTTTCTCTCAGTCTCATTCCCTTCTCTCTGCCGTCTCTTACCTCCCACCGCACGAGCTCACTTCCGATTGCTTGTTTCTGCTCGATTTGGTTTCGAAAGCTGATAGTCCTGACTGGATCTCTGTGTCTCGTCATACCTGTCAACTGGTTCGTCCTCTCCTCCACTCCACTTCTTCATTTGTTCCTTGCCTTTTTTATTGATCTCCTCCATAATTTTTATTGCCTTAATCCAGATACACGATTGTTCTGCTCGTGTACTTTTGCAACAAAATTCATCGTCATGGCCGCTTCTTCTTCACTCTTTCGCTACGATTTTGGAGTTTCTTCTGCGCCAACCAATGCCTTCACCCTATTCCACTGCATATTTCGTACCTGTGATCCAATGCTTCGAGACTTTAAGGTTTTATCATCCCACTCTCCGATTGGTTTTCTCTTGCTGACTTTTAACCTTCTTCGTAACTTCTCTTCCCTTTTCCCAGACGTTTAGCCGCTTTATACCACAGAAATAGCTCTCATCCCGAGAACATTCATCTAGTAAAGTTTCTTCTGCGCATCACTCCATTAATACACCATCATTTAGCTTCATCGTATGGTTACTCAAATCGAGACCCTACTTTGGATCTGGAAAAGAAGCTGCCTGGAAAAAATAGCTTATGGGATTGCATGGCTCTTGCATTTGACATGTTTGGTAGAGCATTTTCTGTGTCTGAGTCTTTGTTTCCTAGTGACGTCTGCCAATGCACGCTAGAGGTAATCATTCCCTTCACGATATCCTCTCATTTCTCTAATATTCTTTCCTGCTTAAGTCGGTGCATCCTGATTTAGGTTCTAAGAAAAGTAATGGACGTCTTAGCATCCAAGTGTCAGCTTGTTGAAGACCGATTTATGTTGAGGTACGTCTTAAGGACCTACGATTATGTCTTTGATTTTGTTGAGAATACTATATACTCTTTTTTCCTGGGTTGTATTAGACTTGTTGTGCCCCTTAGCTATTAACTCCTCTTTTTCCTGGGTTATATTAGACTTGTTCCCCTTAGCTAATTTTCTTTCCGCAGCTTTTATTCATGCTTTCTAGACTGTATGCATGCGGTCCTGACAAATATTAAATGTCCTGTTTCTGATCACGTAAGTAGATTCTTAATGTTGAAGTTGGAGCTGAAGTTGAAGTTGTTTAAGCTGAAGTTCTAATGTTGCAGGTCTCAAGTTTCATAGCAGCGTTGAGAATGTTTTTCTGTTTTGGACTTACTGGCCCACTTCAGTTCTCTCATTCTGATGTTCACAAAGATAAGCAATTAAATGTCAAGCTTTCCACATTGGTTCCTGGAGTAAGTTTGAATGCCAAGAATACTCCTTATAGGCCACCCCAGGTGCGCAAGAGGGGTGATTTGAAAACTAAGCTGCCAGGGTCTTGTGACTGGCAGCGTCTACCAACTCATTATTCTGCTAGTTCCGACGTTATATCGTCAGATTCTGATTTTAGTGACAGTGATAGTTCGGTAAGGGATTCTTATTGTGCCCAAAGCTCAAAGGTTAGAATAGCTGCGATTGTTTGCATACAGGTGAGGAACAAAGTTCTATTCTTAGTTGGGCCTCCTACATCTTCCAATTAACTATACAGTGACAATTATCAATTAATTTTCTTATCTCCTGTAAAGGATCTTTGCCAAGCTGATTCAAAGTCATTTACCAATCAGTGGATGGCTCTTTTCCCAACCAGTGATGTACTCAAGCCAAGGTGGAAATTTTAAATAGAACATCTTTTTGTCACTGTATCCTTACATTTTTCTTGGCTCCTTAACTTTCGAATCCGTGAACAGGAAGTTTGATGCTACTCTAATGACCTGCTTGCTTTTTGATCCTCATTTGAAGGTGGTTATCCTTGTCCCTTTTTAGGTGATTGAGGCACATATTTCGGTGTTCTCCACTATCACCTTCTCAATATTGTCTGTGGTTAAGAAAATATACTTAGAGATCTTTTTCTGGCTCAACTTCGTGACTGCTAAATCCTGACTATTATTTTTTTGTTTTATTTGCAATGTGTAGGTAAGGATTGCAACTGCGTCAGCTCTTGCCACCATGATGGATGGGCCTTCATCTGTTTTCCTTCAAGTGGCAGAGTACAAGGAATCCACCAAATATGGATCGTTTATGCCACTCTCAAATTCCCTTGGTCTAATATTAATGCAACTTCACACAGGTATTCAACGACATTAATTTCCTTTCCCTTTTTCTTCTTGTTAAGTTATCAGTTATTCCTTGTTAGGCCAAGATATTTATGCCTTTCATATGGGTGTAGGCATTCTACATTTGATTCACAGTGATAATCATGGCAGATTGTTGATTTGGCTGTTCAAGATCCTCTTGCTTCTGATATCAAGCACACCGTACGTACATTTCTTCTGTGTGTTTATCTAATCTGTTCATCGTAACTAATGATTTCGTTTAATTGTAAAGTAGGTATGTTTGTAAAGGTATTTGATATGCGTTATCACAAAACCATAAGGGCTCTTGATTAAGGTTTATCTTTAACTAAGTGATCTTTGAGAGCTTCATGAATATGTCCGTAGTCCCAGATCCGTTTAGCTGATACTATCTCATGTTAAATGATTGGAAATACTTTGGGATCTTGAATGAGATTTTTATGTGTTCTGTAATGTTATCATTTCCAGTTACTCGAGAATGCCAGGAGAATTGCTGCCAAAAGTTATAATGTCTCTGCAGGCTAAGATTAGTGTGGGCTTTCCTCTCAAAAATGATAAAACTGGCTTGCTGGTTAGTGCTTACTCTTCCTTATGTTCTTTGTCTGTTTGCTTTCTTTGTCTATGATGGAAATATCAATTCACGTTTTGAAATCTAGGAATTTAATCTTGGACTATCCTAGTTTCCATTAGCTAAATTCATAGGATGCGAATTTCAATTGATCAGAGAGAAATAAACATTAACAACACCAAAACAGAAGATACCAAAACAATTATAACCGTAAGCAACCTAGAACACCTAAAATCCGCACTAATCTACATCCACCTCCTCTGAAACCTAAGTAACTATCAGACATAAATGGTGAACCAAATATAACAATCATTTGCAATGAAGACATAATCATAAAACTTATAAATAATTGTAGATAAAGACAACTGTAATCGTGGTTCGACAGTCAAGGTGATTACAAGGAGAATCACTGCTCCCCAAGTTTTACAACCCAAAAAACAATAGCAAAAACTTTGATAGCCGTCCTTTTCATATTTTTGGAGTCCATATACTCTTCTCATAAACCCTAAAAACGGCCCAATATAAACACAACGAAAAACCCATCAAGAGGTCGGTGGTCTCGTCCCGTATGTGAAGCGGCCCAAATCAAGCAGTTGTTACAATTGGTGGCTTCCACTCCAACCGTGGTGATACATGATCATGGTCGAGGTGAGCACGGTCGAGGTAACCCCCCACCCGACCGACCGAGGTGATCACGACCGAGGTGAGCACGGTCAAGGTGAGCACGGTCGAGGTGAGCACGGTCGAGGTGATCACGGCCGAGGTGAGCACGGTCAAGGTGAGCACGGTCAAGGTGAGCACGGCCGAGGTGATCACGATCGAGGTTGTCACGGTTGCCTCCTTCGTGCTTCATCAGTGCATCATCCAAGTGCTGTTATTCCTCACGTCGAGATACGTCTTTGAAGTTCCTGAAAATTCCTGAAAACAACTCCAAAATGCAAAATGTATGTGATGCGAATGTTGGAGCTTCTAAGTGTGAGAAATGGGTGAGAATGGATGCTAATGGTATGGACAAGTGATAAAAATGTGTGGAATGTAATGAGAAAAACTCATTATAAATGGTTAAAATACACCCATATGAACTCCCCCAAACTTAATATTCGCTTGCCCTCAAGCAATCAAACGACAAAAAGAATGGAGAAGAGTTTTGAGAACGGGGATTCAGAACCAAAACTTGTTGATACGAATGATAGATTCAATGTCCTAATTACAAGTTCTAGGATGCATAACTACACAAACCCTACTTAAAACTTTAGCCATGCCCATCGCAATTCAATATAAGCTCAGCCTTATCCTACATATGCATTCACTAAAAAAAAAAAAAAAAAAAAAAAAAAAAAAAAAAAAAAAAAAAAAAAAAAAAAAAAAAAAAAAAAAAAAAAAAAAAAAAAAAAAAAGAGAGAGAGAGAGAGATCTCTTTCAATAACTGGTTAATCAATTCAGCGCGAGGATCACTCAATAAATGAATAAACTTCAACATAATGCTAAAGGTGAGAACCAACTGGTGCATACAAAGATAAAATCTCATCTACCCAAACATCTAGGAGTTGTATTCATCCTATCAGCTTATACCCAAGAGATTGGTCTTAAACTACCCTTTGAATCCAAGGCTTAGGAACAATGCTCAAGTGATTTATCTTTGATCTAAGGAGAGGGTTCTTTTTCATCTCTGGCTGTTTGAGAATATTTTTTTTTTGCTTAGGTTCTTCTCATACACAACAGAACATAGACACTTATCTAAATTTTTTTCTTTTCACTTTGTTTCAACTTAGAACCTAATTTTCACTTTAATTTCCCCAAAACCGTCACTAGGGCTTTTACAATCAATTTTGTTTTTTAGATCATTCCCTCCATATACTTTTGAATTTCCTTTCCTTTCCAAACGTCAACCACAAGAGTCTTAGCACCCATAACCAATTCCACTTAGACCTAGCTGATTCAAAAGATGTGACCAGGATCAACATGAGATCTTACCTCTGTCGGCGCTAACCTAACACCTTATGCCAAGTTAAATCCGAAAATAGACCTCACAATCACACATGAATAATGTCAAGTTTAAAATGAGGCAATGTTCAAGGCATGATTCTACTTGGACAAACAAGATAGATGCAAAACGATAAAAGAATATCCAAGTATTTTGTGCAATCCACAGGTTCAAACTCAATGCAGAGACTTGATAATTAAGAATCAAGTTTAGGTTATCACTTAGCAAGGAATGCCATCTGATTACAACATGGTTCAATCAAGTTATGAAGCTTAAAATAAATGTTCTTGGCATGGTTCAATCTTATGTTTCAGTCAAGCACAAAAGGCAGCAGAGAACTTATAACTAGAGTAGTGAACATAGCAAGTGAATCAGCAGGCTTACCAAGCAAAATCGTCACAATCCCCTATGCATATTCAACAATCCTAAGTGAATGTGGCACTCTGTTTTTGTAAAATGTTTTCGAAAAATTTTCTGATTTTTTTTTTCGGATGCAATGCATGAAAGAGAAAGTAAAAACAACGAAAACCAAGTTAATCACCTCTACAACTCTCCCCAAAACTTAAATCACACAGTCCCATGTGTAGATAGAAGTTTAAGAGAGAATCGCAGACAAATAAAACAAGAGGAAATATGCAATGAAATTTACAATGAGAGTTAAATGGAGTTGATACCTCAATCAAACAGAGACCATCCCGCAAGATCTAACATCCATGTTGTCAGTGTTCTGAGGTTGATCCTGCTGTTGATCTTGGTGCATCCAAGGATAGAACGGCTGAGGTGGCTGGTCAAAGAAGTTCACTGCTGAATACTGTTGTAGAGCAATAGACTACACTTCTTTGGTATGTCAACTTGGTTGCAGCTCCTCCCGACGGACTGAGGTGATTTGGCGGCTAGGCGCATGAGGTCGTGTTGGAGCGTGTGGTCGAGTTGGTGAGGACTCGGGCGGCTGGGCGTGTGTGGTGGAGTGGTGCGGTCGAGTTTACAAGCTTCCTGGAAGTTAAAATCAAAAACCAATGAAACAAGAAAATTGGTCAAAACGCAATCTAAAATATTTACAAAGGATATCATGGGATTGCCTCCCAAGTGCGCTTGTTTAAAGTCTCGAGCTTGACTTTTCACACTCATTAGAGGTGAGGTGGTTCATCGAGAAGAACCAAAGTTCCCTCGGGTTTGGTTTCGTCAGCCAAGTAAGGCTTAACTCTCTGACCGTTCACAGTGAAATCTTCCCCGTCATTGTTGAACATAATCACTGCTCCATATGATAAGATTTCCCGAACTTTAAACGGACCAGACCATCTTGACTTCAATTTTCCAAGAAACAACTTAAGCCTTGAGTTGAATAGCAGCACCTGATTGCCAGCTGTGATTTTCCTAGGTGTAATCTTCATATCGTGGAAAGCCTTAGTTCTTTTTTTGTAGACCTTTGAGTTCTCATAAGCTTCGAGTCTGATCTCCTGCAATTCATGGAGCCCCATCAATCTTCTCTCCTGAGCTGTCTTCAGATCAAAATTTAACAGCTTGGTAGCCCATATGGCTTTGTATTCGACCTCATGGGTAAGTGACAACACTTCCCATACATCAGCTGAAAGGGTGTTCTTCCTATCGGGGTTTTGAATGTTGTTCTGTAGGCCCATAGCGCATCATCTAACTTTACTGACCAATCCTTCTTGGAAGTGCCCATAACTCGAGCTAAGATGGCTTTGATCTGCCTATTTGATACTTCAACCTGTCCGCTAGTCTGCGGATGGTAAGGCGTTGCAACCTTATGTTTCACTCCATACTTCTTCACTAAATTCTCAAACATTTTGTTGATGAAGGGAGAACCGCCATTGCTAATCACAACCCTCGGGATTCCGAACCTCGAAAATATCACATTATTGAAGAGCTTCAGCACAAGTCTACCATCGTTGGTTGGACAAGCTATTGCTTCAACCCATTTTGAGATGTAATCCACTGCAACCAGAATATAGCTGTTCCCATGTGAAGGAGGGTTGACAGGTCCCATGAAGTCTATACCCCAGCAGTCAAAAACTTCCACTTCCAAAATCGGATAATGTGGCATTTCATTCCTCTTGCTGATGTTCCCCATTCTCTGACATGGATCACACTTAGAGATGAAAAGATGAGTGTCTTTGAAACAGTGGACCACCATAACCCAACTTGCAAGATTTTCTGAACTCTTAAATGTGGCGAAATGGCCAACGTAAGTGGATCCATGACATTGCTCCAAAACTCCCTGTACTTCACTCTCAGCAATGCATCTCCTGAACAAATCGTCAGAACCTTTCTTGTAGAGATAGAGTTTGTCCCAGTAGTAGTGAGTGACGTCTTTGAAGAACTTCTTCCTCTGGTAGGAATCTAAACTCTTAGGGACTTCATCAGCAACAAGGTAGTTCACCAAATCTGCATACCAAGGCAGAGTCATTCCAGCGAGACTACCCTTAAACTCAACGGTCATGAGTTGTTCCTCTAGCATCGAATCATCAATAGGGATCGAGTCCTCTATCATCATCCTGGATATGTGATCCGCTACTCCATTCTCTCCTCCGGGCTTGTCTACAACTTTCATGTCAAATTCTTGAAGTAGCAGAATCCACCGCAGCAGTCTTGGCTTGACGTCTTTTTTCTTCATTAAGTACTTAAGAGCGGCATGGTCATTATGCACAATCACTTTTGATTCAACAAGGTATGATCGGAACTTTTCAAATGCAAATACTACGGCAAGGAGCTCTTTCTCAGTGGTTGCGTACTTGACTTGGGCGTCATCAAGTGTTCTGTTCGCATAATAGATCACAATCAACTTCTTGTCTTTCCTCTGGCCCAGTACAGCTCCCATAGCAAAGTCACTTCCATCGCACATTATCTCGAATGGGAGAGTCCAGTCTGGGGCTTGAACTATTGGTGCAACCAAAGCTTCCTGATCTTCGTGAACGCTTCAAGACAATCATCATCGAAATTGAACTCGGTCTCTTTGCATAATAAGCGGGTCAACGGTCGTGCAATCTTGGAGAAATCTTTAATGAATCTTCTGTAGAATCATGCATGCCCTAAGAAACTCCTGATGTCTAAGAAACTCCTGATGTCTTTGACCGTCTTAGGCGGCTGTAACTGAACCATAATGTCAATCTTAGCTATATCCACCTCAATACCCTTCTCTGATATCTTGTGACCCAACACAATTCCTTCTCTGACCATGAAGTGACATTTCTCCCAGTTCAGCACAAGATTTGTTTCTACACACCTGCTGAGCCCCCTGCATAGATTTGACAAACAAGAAGAGAAGGAAGAGCCATAGACAGAGAAATCATCCATGAAGACTTTGACCATCTCCTCAATTAGATCTGAAATAATAGATGTCACGCAGCGTTAGAAAGTAGCAGGCGCATTGCATAAACCGAAAAACATTCTCCTATACGCAAATGTACCATATGGACAGGTGAATGTTGTTTTCTCTTGATCAGTTGGGTGTATATGGATTTGAAAGAATCCACTATACCCGTCTAAGAAACAATAGTAAGGGTGGTTGGCTAGTCGTTCTAGCATTTGATCAATGAAAAGAAGTGGGAAATGATTTTTCTAGATGCATAGTTCAATTTCTTATAATCAATACACATTCTATGACCAGTTATAGTTCTAGTGGGGATCAGTTCATCTTTATCATTTTTAATCACAGTAATACCTCCCTTCTTAGGAACACAATGAACAGGGGAAACCCACTTGCTATCAGATATTGGAAAAATCACGTCAACATCTAACAACTTAAGAATTTCTTTTTCCACTACTTCCTTAAGATTTGGATTCAATCTCCTTTGGTGTTCAATGCTTGAATGCGATTCGTTTTCCAGATGAATTCTGTGAGTGCAAAGACTAGGTGATAGCCTCTAATGTCATCTAAGGAGTATCCTATAGCCTTTCTAAAATGTTTCAATGCACTCAAAAGCATTTCAACTCATCATCATTCAGAGAATCATAAACAATTACAGGATAGGTGGAGTTAGGACCCAAGAAAGCGTACCTGAGCCTTGTAGGAAGTGGTTTCAGTTCCACCTTGGGAATTTTTAGCTCAGACCAGTCGTTAATGACTGTGGAAGTGGTGCACTCCACCACTGACTTGACGTGAGAGGTCGAGTTGGTTCTAAAGACTAGCGGTGCTTGGTTGGCTGTGGTTGAGCATGTCTCAACTGCTGCTATGACTTCAGTTTCGATCAGCGCTTCGAATTCTACTGATTCATTCACAGCTCTATAGGAGTTCAGGAACTTCCCATATCCATCAGCTTCCTTATTCAAATACCCATCAGCAGCAGACTTAGTCAGAGCAGCTTGCAGTTGATCTTCTACTGCTAACTCCTCTAGTAGCTCATCAGCTAGAGCGTCCATCTCTTGAATCGAGAATACCTGATCCTCAATGGTTGGCTTCTTCATCACGTCGTTGATGTTGAATTTCATCTTGAGATTCTTTCTTAGATTTAGCTCGATTTCACCTTTTTGTACATCAATCACCGCACTAGCAGTAGCCAAGAAAGGTCTTTCAAACAACAATGGATCTTTAGGTTCTTAGTCTATCTCAAGAACTACAAAGTCAGTGGGAATTTCCAACACTTCCAACTTTGATGGGTAGATCCTCCAGAATACCATGGGGAATTCTTATTGATCTATCAGCCAGGATCAGTTAGATTTTGCAAGACTTAAACTTATTGAAACCCAACCTTTGTGCAACAGAGAATGGTATGAGACTGATAGATGCACCCAAATCGCATAAACAATTGCTGAAGGTTAGAGGGCCTAGTGAGCAAGGGGTCGTGAAAGTGTCTGGATCATCAAGCTTCTTGGGTACCACTTTCTTTTGAATAATAGCACTGATCTCGTGAGTGAGCATTACCATTCCTTCAACTTCTTGAGTTCTCTCCTCGATCGCATCTTTCAAAAAATTTTAGTACGGAGGCATCAACATGAAAGCGTCTAGGATAAGAATCTTCACCTCTATATCCTTCATCTGCTTATGGAAAAGAGCTTTATACTTCTCAGTCAACTTCTTCTTAAACCTTTGGGGAAAACGCAATTGTGGTTTATACGGAGGAGGAACAAATTGTTTGTTCTTTTCCTGAAGAGCTGACAATTTTTGAGCATCTGAGGGTTGCACATGACCTGGCTGGTCGAGCTGAATGTCTGATGAGACTTTTTCCACTGGAGGTTGCCCTTGACTGCCTTCAGCTCGAGCAAGTTGGTCGAGTTGAACATTTGGAGTTGAGCTTTCGGTTGTACCTTTGATTAGCTTATCTTCCCCTTCCTGAATGTTACTGTCCGCAGTAACCTTGGGGCTCTCAGCACGAATGAGCAACTCACGGCCACTCCGCAGAGTGATAGCATTAGCATGATATTCCTTTGGGTTCTGAACTGAGTTGTCCAGTTGTCTTCACAGTAGAAGATGATGCTTGTTGACTCTCAATATACTTAAGTCGTGTATTCAATGCTTTAAATTTGCAATTTAAATCATGGTGAGAAGCGTCTATCTTTGAGTGCACGTCAGCAACCTTCTTTTGCAGCTCAGTAGCAGTAGTAGTCTGACCCTTTAGAATCTGTTGGAGTAGATCGACAACCTGTGGAGTTTGTTGAGTTGGCGGTTGAGCATGTGCTTCGTATCCAGGTGGTGCGGTGGGGGCAGGCTGAAGACTCTGGTTGTATTGGTGGTTAGGCACATATGCTTTGTTATGAACTTGTTGGGTTTTGGGTAGGTAAACTTGGTCTTAGGGGTTTGCAACATTGGTGCTCCTGTAGGAGAGGTTTGAATTTGGCTTGTAGTTGTTGTATGTCATGTAGCCTCCTCCTTGATTTTGCACAAAGCTAATCTCTTGAACCTGATCATCCTCCTCTGTTTCATCTTTGTCGTCTTCACACACGAAGTGGACATGTTTCTGCTTACCGAGTCTGAATCAGTTGTGCCTCTCACAGTTCTGTCAAAGTCCTCGCCGTATTGTCCATCAGCTTGTGCGAGGTTCTCCACTAGTTCCCATCCCTCATCAACACTTTTGTTCAGGAAATTTTCATTGCTAACAGTATCCAGTAGCATTAGGATCTCTGGCACGACACCACGTAGAGGGCTCTGAGCAAAGATTTTGTGCTGAAACCATGATGGGGACACTGAGACTGATATGTTTTAAACTGTTCCCAAGCTTCAGAGAACGATTCAGTACCCTTTTGCACAAAGCTTGAAATCTCATTCCGGAGCTTGGCAATTCTGGAGTTGGAGAAAAACTTGGCAAGGAAAGTTGTTTTGCACTCATTCCAGGAGGTGATAGAGCCTTGCGGTAGATGTTTCTCCCAAACTTTGGCTTTGTCTCCAAGAGAGAATGGGAAAAGTCTCAGCTTGAATGCATCCTCATTAACACCATTGATCTTAGTTAGGCTGCAGAGCCTATCAAACTCATCGAGATGATCAAGAGGATCTTCAGAAGGGAATCCGTGAAACTTATTGTTTTGGAGCATAGCAATGACACTGCTATTGATCTCGAAGTTGTTGTTCTGGATAGCTGGAGGAATAATCCCATGGCGCTGTGTGTGAGTACTTGGGGCATCACCGACTCCAATGGTTCTTGGCCTCCTCGTTTGAGGCCCTTGCGCAGGAACTGCACCATTAGTGTTTGATCCTTGTGGGGGATCCATTAGTTCAGTGTTTTCTTGTTCGCTGTGGATGTTGTTTCTCTGCTCTCTCAACTCTCGAGGAAGTTGATTAATGTTGTCAATAATGCAGAGAAGATTCTGACTACCCTTGGAACGTGTCTGCATACAATGAGTGAACTCAACTCGAGCAGTTTGGTCGAGGTGAATTTGAAAGTGGCAAAATGACTTGATACACAACGACATGACAAAACCAAAAGTGAGTGAGTAGTCACAAAACAAAAGGAACTTGGTCTCAGAAAGTCTATAATCTGAAATGCAGTTAGCACACCCAATTGACAACGACGTCAATTTGATGGCAAGATTTTTTTTCCTCTAACACAGATTAAATAAATCTTAATGCACTATCATAGTCATTGTAGTACTTTAGGTGTCAATCCAAATGAGTGTAACAATCAATCAAGACGTGGTAGACTACTCTAATTCAAACCAATTAATAGTGGTTAAATTATCTAACAACTTAAATTGCAATGTATAAATAAAACAACGGCAAAAACAAAACAGCAGTAAACGACTAACAGCGGAAAACAAGCAAGAGCAGAAAAAAGGCAACATCGGAAAAATGACAACAACGGAAAGAAGGCAATAACGGAAAATAGAGAACAACAGTAAGTGAAGAGGGTTCGTGAGGAGGTGGAGATAATTGATCAATGGATCACCTAGGTCACTGGTTGCTTAACAAAACTCAACGGAGAAGATCCCTAGGCATTAAGTTCGTAGACTACGAAATCCACTCTCGTGGCAGACCGACTCAGAAAAGCTATCAACAGACCCTATCAGCACAAGTGTTTAACAACCTATCTGACATAATGCATCAACCTAATATAGCCGAGAAACAACTTAGACAATCAATCTCTTGAGCTAAGTGTGTAAATATCTGAGATGGTTCGATCGAACATTTTATCAAACACCTGTTGGGTGCTAAAACGTCTAAGAACGAATTTCAATTGATCTGAGAGAAATAAATATTAACAACACCAAAACAGAAAATACATATACAATTATAACCGTAAGCAACCTAGAAGACCTAAAATCCGCACTAATCTACGTCCGCCTTCTCTGAAATCCTAAGTAACTACTCAGACATAAATGGTGAACCAAGCATAACAATCATCTACAATGAAGATATAATCATAAAACTTATAAATAACGGTAGATAAAGACAACTGTAATCGTGGTTCGACAGTCAAGGCGATTGCAAGGAGAATCACTGTTCCCAAAGGTTTACAATCCAAAAAACTATAGCAAAAACTTCGATAGCAGTCCTTTTCATATTCTTGGAGTCTATATACTCCTCTCATAAAACCTAAAAACGGCCCAAAATAAACACAACGAAAAGTCTATCAAGAGGTCGCTGGTCTCGTCCCATATGTGAAGCGGCCCAAATCAAGCGGTTGTTACAATTGGTGGCTTCTACTTCAACCGAGGTGATACGTGATCACGGTCGAGGTGAGCACGGCCCAGGTGATCACGACCAAGGTGATCACGGTCGAGGTGAGCACGGTCGAGGTGATCACGGTCGAGGTGATCACGGCCGAGGTGATCACGGTTGAGGTTGTCACGGTTGCCTCCTTCGTGCTTCATCAGTGCATCATCCAAGTGCCGTTATTCCTTACGTCGAGATACGTCTTTAAAGTTTCTGAAAATTCCTGAAAACAACTCCAAAATGCAAAATGTATGCGATGCGAATGCGGGAACTTCTAAGTGTGAGAAATGGGTGAGAATGGATGCTAATGGTATGAACAAGTGATGAAAATGTGTGGAATGTAATAAGAAAAACTCACTAAAAACGGTTAAAATACACACGTATCATATTCATGGACGCAAAGAAGTGGTCTGGTCAGAACCAACTAAAGATCTTCTGTCAGTCATTCACCTGAATAATGAACAAGACTTGAGACTCTTTTCATTAAAGTATTCTCAGCTCTCGACCCAACGCCTAACCCACACCAATACAATTTCCAATGATTATCACATTCTCTCCACTTTATCTAACCCTTCCCACAGTTGAACTAGATGGTTGGTAATGCTAAGCTGGGATCTCAGGGTTTTAATTTGCTTGCTTTTGACTTCTGAATAACTTTCTTCTCAGAGTTTTTACAGTTCTACTCTTATCATGATCTATTTTGTATAGGTTGCGGCAATAGGTTGTCTGACAGCAGCATTCTCTACCTTTCCTCCTCAAATGAAAGTACACGATATGCTTTTGGATGAGATTTTAGCAGGTGAAGTCACTTCAGGATCCGATGGAAGTGGATTAAATGCAGGAGGTCTTTCTACTTTATTTAGTTTTGCTGAACAATTTTCGGACGCATCAACATGCATTGAGGCCCTTCAGGTATTATGTGTCTCCTTAGTGTTCTTGTTTTCCCTTTGAGTACTTATCAAGGTAGAAAGATAGACACACAGTACTAATTCAGATGACTATGGTGGTGTTTGATTTCAGTTAGAACATTAAGAATACTTTCACTAACCATTTCTGTGCTGAGTGTGGTGTGGGGATGAAAATTATGAGAGACTGGGGCATGGTTGAGAAATATTCTGACTGTTTTGTTTCCCTGTCATTTATCGTTATGCTATTTTAGGAAAAAAATATTGTTCTATTGTAGAGTTAGTGAGAGCTGCTACATTGCATTTCCTATGTATTCATCCATAAATATATGGTTTTCGCACAGGTTCTCCGAGCTGTGGCTCTCAGTTACCCAACCTTAGTGTCAGCATACTGGCAACGGGTCTCTGTCCTCGTGTATAAACTTTTGCAGTTTGCTGTTATTGAAGATTCACCGATGACATGGAAGGCTTCAGTTAAAGAGTCTATTGGATATATTGGGGATAAAATCCTCACAGCTGCGATTAAGGCAGGATTTTTTTTGTGCACCTATCTATTTGTATTTATTTTTGGTCGAAGGGCACCTATCTAGTTTATATATTTAATTTTTGAACATCTTTTATATTCACTAGTTTCAGTGGAGCAGGGACATTCTGCCCAGATTTATTTTTCTTTTGGAAAGAATTTGGCCTGACAGCTAAGACATGTGAGGAATGTCTCAGGGCCACATTTTCAATAAGAACTTACACAGCATTGTATGTAGGTTTTGGATGGCAGCCTTCGCGCAATATGTGGATTTAAGGGAACCGAAGATCTTCAGTATGATAGATTCATGGATACACCATTTACATCTGACTGCCTAAGGTCAATAAGAATTTCATCTGCACCCTCATATGGACTTGAGAATCCTGAATATAGCCAAGAGCCAGCTAATCAGGCAGGATGTGACCAATGGTCTGAGGCTATTCGGAAACATATAGTTATGGTGTTACACCATGATTCTGCAGTGGTTGGTGTAAAATCTTGACGACTTATTGTTTTTGCACAAATAATAGTATAATCATAAATGTAGTTTGCATTATGTATACCATCCTGAATTTCTTCGTATGTTTGGAAGGTGAGGAGCACTACAGTTACTTGCTTTGCTGGTATTACATCCTCCATATTTGTCTCTTTCAATAAGCAGGAAAAGGACTTTGTCACTTCATCAATTGTGAGTATTGGAACCTTTTTGTGATTGATGAAGTTACTATCTAGACCTGAGTTTTTATAATATTTGTGTAACGTCTTTTAGTTTTTGTAGATTAACGCTGCATTGCATGACAAAACACCTTCAGTCAGATCAGCGGCTTGCCGAGCTATTGGTGTAATTTCATGTTTTCCGGAAACTTCTATAAGGTAACTTATCCCTGTTTCACTGTCTGTTAAAATTATATGTTGCTTGTCCCAGTTATCCCTGGCAAGGTATCCACGGTCATCAACTTAAGGAACTTTATTGATGCAGTGCGGGGATAAGCGAAAATTTTATCATAGCTGTTGAAGCGAATACCCGTGATCCATTAGTCTCGGTATTGCAATACTGCTATTGCAATACTGCTTTCATTTGTTTGTTCTCATGAGCTAATGCATTTTATATTTACTTTTACTTTTGAAATGGGCTTTACATTTGTCAATTCAGGTGCGTATAACAGCATCCTGGGCTTTGGCCAATGTATGCGACTCTCTGCGTTACCGCAGTGATGATAGGTCTTTTAAAGGTATCAATGGTGACGTCATAATAACATCTGATAAAACTTTTGGATTAACTTTTCTTTTTTCCTCCTTGGTAGGATTACATACAACTTCACAAGTTATGGACGGCCTAATAGAATGTGCTTTGCGCCTTACTGAGGACGGGGACAAGGTAATGAAAGTGATTCCCAACATATTGATAATTTAGTATCTCTTACTACTCAGTGAGATGCTCCACAATTCCAAAAATAACTCTAAAAAATTAAGTAGTTGTTTCTCTTGTTAGCTACATGTTTTGTTTGTCTGAGTGATATATTTATTGCACTCATCTGTGTGCCATATGAATGGCAAAATTGGCTAGCAGATATTTGTCCTCCACAGATTACGCAGTAATTTTTAGTATCTGCACATTTGCCATCATAATTTACGAAATTGTATTGTTAGGTTAAATCCAACGCAGTTCGGGCACTGGGGAGTATTTCGAAATATGTAAAGTTGAGATGCATGACAAGTATAAAGTCAGTAGACGAAGAGCTATCACCTTTTCCCCATCAATATTCGTCAAATTCTCACCATGTATCCTGTGCGGGAGATACAAGGTGGTTGGAGAGAACTGTGCAAGCATTTCTTTCCTGTATCACTACTGGCAATGTTAAGGTATACAAATATATAGGATTCAACAAGAGATTTCGTTTGGATGTCCGCATCTGGGTTTTAATCAAATTTGGTTTAAGTCGGCCTAGCTTTGTAATAAGAAAGCTTATTAATACAAATTTAACTAATTTGGCTTTGTTTGATAAAAAAATCTTATACAGAAATTGTTTAGGCATTCTTAGCTTTATTCATAACATTCTTTGACTTCAGAAATTTGTACAGGTTCAATGGAACGTTTGTCATGCTTTCAGAAATTTATTCTCAAATGAGACAATTAAACTGCAAGACATGAATTGGTATGCATCCTTTAGCTTTCTATACCCAAGCTGCTTCATGTACCTTTACCAACTACTTTTCTTTTGCAGGGCTCCAAGTGTTTTTAGTATTCTACTATTGCTGCTTCGTGATGCATCAAACTTTAAGATAAGAATACAAGCTGCTGCCGCTTTAGCCGTCCCAGGAACTGCACTTGGTGACAATGATACTAACCCTCTTTCTCCCGTTCCCCTGTAGCTATATTTATTTGGACAAGATCATATTTTGTCTATTGTTGTTTGTCTTTTGGGGATTGTACTGTTTGGCTAATTTCTTTCGTGCACCTAATTTAATTTCAGCTTATGGTAGATCATTCCCTGATGTTGTCAAAGGTGTGGAGCATACTTTACAAAGTCTTCATTCTGACAGAGAGACAACTCCAGCAAATTTCAAATATAAGAGATGGCTTGAGAATCAAGTAGACCCTGAAACCATGTTGGCTTAATTTTTAGGTTATTTATGAATGATTTATCTGAAGTCCTGTTGCTTATTTCAGTTAACTTCTACCATGCTGCATCTCCTGAGCCTAATTTCAAGCTGTCATTGTGAATCGTTGACAGATTTTCTTCTAAGAGTAAGAAGTTGGCAGATATAATTGTTGATACGATACCACTGTTTTTATTGCTCGACTTTTAAGACATGGCTACTCAAAATTTCTTTTTGGTGTCTGTGAAACCCTACAGAAAGCCTCTTTTATAGAGGAGTGGTTGAGAGGATTGTGTGTGACACTAAAGAAGGAAGGCAATGAGTCTGGATCAAATTTAATGGATTCGGGTGAGAAGCAGAAGAAAGAGTTGGTCTCTAGAGCAATACGGTCGCTTGCCAAAAGCTTAGTGGCTGGACATAGTCTCGAAATGGCTCTAAAGTTTCAGGAATTAGATAGAAATGTGAACTGCTGAGCCGGCTATGCTTCTCAGGTCAACTTGGCCCTGTAATTTTTAACTCGAGTTACCGTAAACAATTCTACACATGTACATTATTTTTGTGAACAGACAGACATTTGATTTTTATAAACGCAGCTATTTGTATCACTAATAGGTCTCAACATTTCTTTAAAATAGTTTAAGCAGAAAGAGCATTTAAGAGTTATAGTATATATATGTATCACATATGCATGCGACCTTGAGGATAGATACAAACAATCAAGTAACTAAAACAAGCAAACACTCAAGAATTATGTGGAGGTAAGTAAAGGAACTATATGGATCCCAAATATACTAATGACTCGAAGAAGACCACTCGTTATAAATATTATCAGTCACAAGAAGTAACTAAACGATCACATGGGTTGTTTTAAACTCACTTCTGCTATACATAACTTTCAAAAGGTCACGTGCATACGTATCTTGTATATTATGCCACGTCTACGTTAGCTATCTAGCTAACATACAAACACTAAAAGTGAATATGTTCTCGCCAAATATCGCTTACTTAAGATATATTGTGGAGTATCTAAATAAATTTGATTCAATGACACGATCTTGTTTTTTCTTAAAGTCCATGGATAATAGCTATATGTCTTTTTTTGTAGTGTTATATGGATAATTTTAGACGTTTATCAATGAGACGCATAATAGCTAAACATGTGTCTTATTTGTAGTGTTATATTCTATTGATGTTAAGGATTTACTGAATGTATGTTTGGTAATGAATCAACAACTCCACTATAATAATGAAGAAAGAGACAAAACTGTCATCTAAAAGAAAAAAAAATGAGAAACTGATTTTGAAACTGCAAAGTGTAGTAAGTCTACAAGAACAAAGAACATGACCAATTTTGTGGTCGAATTCTCAGTTTGTTGATTGTTAAGGTTGATGTTGTATGTGTATGGTACACGTAACATTTGATCGTGTGTTTTACAAAACGTGTTCTTTTCCTTACTATCAATTTTTTTGATATAAATGTTTTATCCAAAAAATAAAACAAGGAATCTGAGCCAGAAGTTAAGATATATTAAACCAAAAAAGACATAAGATATACAAAGTCCTTTAACCATGACTCTTGTTCCACAAAACTTGAATGAATTTACATTTAACTACGACGTGGCCCATTTATATATCCACGGGCCCAAAAACTTTGTCTTTATCACGACCGATCAAATCAAAAGAACCGTTGGGAAAAAACAGGGTTTAGAAATCACCTTCAAGAAAATACTCTCTTTTTCTTTCATTGCTCTGTTTCGAAAAGTGGAAGCAGATCTCTCTCCATCGTGCTTTTGATATTCATTTTCAGTACTGTGATAATTTTCTCTCTCTTTCTCTCTTTTTCTTTTTTTCTGGAGACGGTTTTCTTGGGTTTATGGAATAATCAGACAGAGAAACGCGATTTAGCTTGGTATGCGATTTTAATTTCTGCTATAATTTCTTGTTTCTTCGCGTAAATTATATGATTTTGGGGCTATAGTTTGGTTTCCTTTCATCTTATTCTCTTCAAATTTGTTCTTATATCGTTTCCTTCATGTTTTGTCGAAAAAATTCTGAAGAAGGCTCTCGTGAATTTCTTCGTTCTTTAGATCCAATTGTTACTTTCTCGGAGGAATTGATCATCTCCTTCCTTGATTTTTTACCCTAGATTTTGAAATTTTGATTGTTTATTGGTTCTTCGCCTTTGATTTCGTGAAGTTGTGATGATTCGTGGTTAAGTTTCTCCTTCAATCGTCATAATCGTTTTCTCGGGAAAATGTATACGCGAAGACCTAACCTTCATCTAATCTAAAACGTAGTCACCGCAATTTGATGCGTGAGGCCAGGGATTTAAGGAGATTTCACTCCTAATTTGCAAGTCCTTCTTGGGAACATTTGCTTCTTGTTGGACAATTATTTTGAGATGTTAGGTTTAGCATATTTATTCGAATTGATTTTGGTTGCGTACTTTTTAGGGTTTATGTGAGTATACAAACGTATAAGTGAGTAGTTTATGTGGTTAGATTTTCGCTGAAACTTTTGGATAAGTTTATCGTCATTTTCCTTTGAGAATTGTTCTTAATTTTAGGTTGCATACAGAATATTGATAAATTCTGTGAACAACAGAACTTTGTAAGAGCCAGATTTGATTGATGAAGTGATCAAATTGGTCTCGTAGACTGCCTTGTGTTTGGTGTTTGCTCTGCCAAAGATCAATGAGAACTGTTTCTAGTATGAAATCCGTATGGAGTTGGTAACGTTTTGTTCTTTTTTTCTTATATTCATAAACAGAGCTCTCTGCAACAGTGATAAAAAAAAACAGAGCTTTCTCCATTCCAACTTATCTGGAAGCATTTAGAGAAGAGTACTAGCCCATCAGGTCAGTAGTGTAAATACAGAATTGGGCCAAATAATAAAATATAGCCCACTATTGAAATAATTCAGTAACTAAATAGAAAAT
>JAKUCM010006343.1:0-71643 GCA_023374145.1 Lepidium sativum
TACTAACCCTAGTTATTTACAATAAATTGTAAACTGTAATTGACAATTAATTGATGTACTATCTCTCAAAACTTTCCATATTCCTTTATAATTACACATTTCTAGGGTTTCTCTTAGGTCTCACTCAATTTCCTTCCTTCTTCACATAGAAGACTCCCTTTCTCTCTAAACTCCATTCATTCTTTACAGACAACAAAATGAATTGTGGTAGCAATCTCTAAAATATCACTAATGTTCTCTTTCAAATGCACTCAACCATTTTCCTCGCGGTTGATGGGGACACCAAGAGAGTCATCAAATCAATGCCCTTATAGACTTAATAATCAATTTAGGCAGAAGAAGACTTCTTAAATCGCCCGCAGTCTGTTTATGTTATCAAGTATTATGAGCATTAGATAACCTTATATGGAACCACAAAAAACTAGAATATTGTTCTTGATTACTGCTATGGTAGATCTCTGAGCCGGAAGATTGACATCTACCTTCTTCTGCCAGATATGCTTGTGAAGGAACTCGCTCGAAAACATTCTCTAAGGCCTTTATGACATTCATGCTTCAAACGTTCTTCACTTTGACCTCAACTCAAGAAACATCTTAATGCATGAGGCCAAACTGATATACGCATTTTAGCATGTTTTAGGTGTTATTTTAGTTCATTTTCTATACATATATGTTGCCTCTACATAGCATTTGATTCATTCATAATTTTTTTGCATGTTACATTTGCATAGCATGCAAATTGCATTTGGAGCTGTTTTTAGGAAACGTTTGGACTAGATATGCAAAGAAACAACGGGACTCGGATTGTATGTCAACAAGACTTAGATTGCATGTCAACATGACTCGTATATGAAACCATCATGACTGACTCGGATCACAAACCCACAATAACTCAGACGACGTAGTAGTGTCAACAGATCGATCATGACGAGCCTCATATCACAACAGGCCACACATGACATAATGGACCGAATCATGGCATGAATTCAATGTACTTGATGGGCTGAGTCAACTCCACCTTTAACAACTACTCGACCCGACCCACAAAGTCGGGTCACCTATCTTAATTAGTGTTACAAAGATGGGTGATCGAAGTTTTTACTGCTGTTTCAAAAACCTTTTGAGCTTTTCGTGTTGTAATTCCAGAACAAGAATTCCACTTTCATTTTATGATCTCTTAAATTTAATTTCAGTTTGTTTTCATTCTAGTTTACTTTCTAAATTTTATGATCATGTCATCCACTTTGATTGTTGTTTGATTGTTTCATCTATGGTTTTTGAGTAAATAACTTAGGGTTCCTGAGGGAACTTACTAGACCCGCGTGGATCTTAAAGTTTTTTAAGTCGGTTAAGAGTAGTATAGATCTCTTTTGTTTCGGTATTGTTATTGCTTTTGTCTTTCTAGTCAACTAAAATGTGATCTTAGACTTTTAGATCCTGGAAGGTGTGTTGAATTGTTTGATCCAACCGTCTAAAAAGTTTACATTCTTAGCTTAAGAGGTTAAATGTCTAAATTTTTTATTAGGCTCTGTTAAATTATTGTTTCACGCCAGTTTGGTTGTTAAACGCCTATGATGATAAGGTCATACCATTGCTTAGTACTTTGTTCACTCCACCTTCTTCACTGCACTTGATTTCTATTTCCACTACACTTGATTTCTATTATTTTGTTACTTTCAAATTTCTCAATTAGGTTAACCTTTTGCTTATTTGATTGTTATTTCCGTTTTCAATTGTTTTATCATTGAAGTTGATAGATAACAAACCATTAATCTGATTTGGCTTGAATTAGAGTAGTCTATCATATTCCGATTGCTAGTTAAATTTCCACTTGGATTGACACTTATTATACTACATCAACATTTTAATGTAATAGGATTTGAAAAGTAAAGTAAAATCTTGTTATCAAATTGGTGTCATTCCAACTGGGTTTCTGTTAACCACATTTAGAATTTTAGAGTTTTAGATTTTCAGAGATCAAGATCTTTTTCTTTCAAGTCAATCACTAACCTAGGCCTTTGCCTTTGTCGTTCAGTTTCAGGTGATTTTGTAATTTTGACATTCAACTCGACCCTAGTGCTCGAGTTGAGTTCACTCGTTCTATGCATACACTTTCCAAAGGCAGTTAGAACCTTCTAAGTTTTCAAGACATCATCGACCAACTCTCACGTGAGTTGAGAAAGCAGATAAACGTTCTCCATTTTGATTGAGAAAACATAATGTTAGTGGATCACCCATAAGCATTGAACACACATCATCAGCCCCAAGACTAGCCT
This sequence comes from Lepidium sativum, assembly GCA_023374145.1. Lineage (NCBI taxonomy): Eukaryota > Viridiplantae > Streptophyta > Magnoliopsida > Brassicales > Brassicaceae > Lepidium > Lepidium sativum. The sequence continues at coordinate 2,277 of JAKUCM010006343.1, forward strand.
ATTGTTAGACCTCACTAGATGAGGGCCAAAATAAAGAAGGTCGGTGATGCGCCTAGCACTCACACTCTGTGATATGACATTGTACCTCCTATCAACTAAGGATCCTTTCGACCATCTAGATGAATTTGATAGGCTCTATGATATGATTAAAATTAATGGAGTCAACGAGGATGCCTTAAAGCTTCAGTTGTATTCATTTTCATTAGGAGGCAAAGCACGCTTCTGAAAGAAGCACAAACCTACATGCATTATCACTTCAAGTGATGAATGTAAGAGAGCTTTTTTAACCAAGTACTTCTCCACCTCAAGAACTCCAAAACTCTCGAATGAAATTTCAAGCTTTACGCAAAAGAATGGCGAATAATTCTCTAGAAGCCTGGGAGCAGTTCAAAACATACCAATCTCAATGCCCTCATCATGACTTTAGTAGTGAGTTTCTACTCATCACCAAAAATTTGCATTCTACTAGATACTGCAAGCAATTGAAATATCTCCAACGAAGATGTTGATGAAGGTTCAGAGCTAGTGGAAAATTTAGCTCAAGCTGATGATCAGTACAACGAAGAGTACGACAGAACTGTGACAGGTACAGTTTAATCTGAGTCAGTTAGCAGAAGAGAAATCAAGGCTTTGAGTGAGAAGCTAAATAAACTACTATCCGTTCTTCACAAACCAGTACACTTACTATGTCAAGAGAAACTCGAAGAGGAATATGATCAGGTTAAGGAGGTCAACTTTGTTCATAATCAGGGAGGTGGATACAAACCCTACAACACTAAGCAACACTCAAACCTCGAAGCACCAACGTTGCTAACCCACAAGACCAGGTTTATCCACCCAAGCAACAACATGGAATACCCAAAGCCTACGTCCCTAAACAGCCGTACCACCAAAGTTTTCAACCCGCTTCTACAGTGCCGCCAAGATATGAACCTCCAGCTCCGCCTGCTCCTCAACAAACAACAGAGGTCATGAATATTCTGCAACAGCTATTCAAAGGCCAGAAAAAAACAACTAGTGAGTTCACCAAGAAAGTAGCTGATTTGCATTCCAATATTGATGCATCTCATCAGGATTTGAATTGTATATTTGATCGTTGAATGATAGGCTCAACTTTGTCGAGAGTCAATAAGCCTTTTCTTCTACTGCAAATACAGTTGGGAACTCCCTGGGAAAGTAGTTCAAAACCCGAAGGAATATCATTCGAGCGCCATTACTCTCAAAAGTGGACGTGAATTTTTGATTCGTGCACAAACTAACCTAGGATAAGGCTTAAAAATCAGATCTAGAGAGTCAACTCGACCCTCTAGCTTAAGCTAACCACAGTCGAGTGCAACCTCAACGGAGAAAGTTTCTCCACAAATTTGACTTGACCACGACAATCGAGTGGCACAATATAATGCTTAAAAAAGTTAGCTCAACTGGAAATAGTGAAATCGTTTGTTCCTCCGCCTTATAAACTGCAGTTATCTTTCTCATAGAGGTTTAAGAAGGAGGATGCCAAGAAGTACAAAGCGCTATTTAATAAGAAAATTTAAGACATTGAGCTCAAGGTTCCAATATTCAATGCTTTTATGTTGATGTCTCCTTATCAAAAGTTCATAAAAGATGTGATCAAGGAGAGAACAAAAGAGGTTGAAGGTATAGTAAGCTCACTCATGAAATGATTGTCATCATTCAAAGGAAAGTAGTACCAAAGAAGCTTGGTGATCTAGGAACTTTTAGAATGCCTTGTTCACTTGGAGCCTTATCCTACGGTAAGTGTTTATGCGATCTTGGTGCATCAATAAGCCTCATGCCACTTTCAGTTGCAAAGAGATTAGGTTTCAGTGACTACAAATCATGCAAGATGTATTTGGTTTTAGTGGACATGTTAGTGAGAATTACTCACGACATTTTAGAAGATCCTTTTGTGATAGTTAAAAGAGTTGAGATACCAACTGACTTTGTTGTCTTGGAAATGGACGATGAACCTAAAGATATGCTGCTCTTTGGAAGACCCTTCTTAGCTACTGCAGGTGCAGTCATTAATGTTCAGAGATGAGAAATTAAGCTTAACATGGGAAAAACTTCAAGATGAAGCTTAAATCAATGATGTAATGAAAAAGCCAACCATTGAGGGTCGGGTGTTCTCGATTCAGGAAATTGATGCTCTGGCTGATGAGCTATTAGAGAAATTGGTAGCAGAAGATCAACTACAAGTCAAACTCGACCACGAGACTCGAGCTGCAAGTGCTCGAGTGCACTAATCAAACAGTCAACGATGATTGGTCAGAGCTCAAGGCACCCAAAGTATAAATGAAACCACTTTCAGCATGGCTAAGGTACACTTTCTTGGGTCCTAATTGCACTTATCATGTCCTTGTAAATGATGCTTTGAATGATGATGAGTTTAACATGTTGTTACCTAAACTGAAAAAGTTTAGGAGAGCCATAGGTTATTCTCTAGATGACATTAGAGGCGTATCACGTAGTCTTCGCACTCATAGATTCATCTTGAAAATGAGTCACATTTAAGCATTGAGCCTCAAAAGAGGTTGAATCTGAATCTAAAGGAAGTGGTGAAAAATGAAATTCTTAAGCAGCTAGATGTTGACGTCATTTATCCAATCTCTGATAGTAAGTGGGTTTCACCCGTTCATTATGTCCCTAAAAAGGGAAGAATTACTAATGTTAAGAATGAGAGAAATGAACAGATCCCTACTTTGACTATCACTTGCCATAGAATGTGCATTGATTAGAGGAAGTTGAACACTTCATCTAGTAAAGATCATTTTCCACTTCATTTCACTGATCAAATGGTATAACAGTTAGCCAATCATCCATATTACTGCTTCTTAAATAGATATTGTGGATTCTTTCAAATCCCTATACACCCTGATGACCAAGAAAATATCATATTCACTTGTCCATATGGAACATTTGCATATAGAAGAATGCCATTTTGTTTATGTAATGCATTCGTTACTTTACAACTCTGCATAACATCTATTTTTCATATGTAATCGAGAAGATGGTTGAACTCTTCATGGACGATTTCTCTGTTTATGGCCCTTCCTTATTCTCTTGTTTATCAAATTTGTGTTGGGTACTTAGCAGGTGCGTGGAGACAATTCTTGCGATGAATTGGGAAAAATGTCATTTCATGGTCAGAGAAGGAATTGTCTTGCGTCATAAGATTTCAGAAAACAGTATTGAGGTTGATCAAGCTAAAATTGAAGTCATCGTTCAGTTGCAGCCTCCTAAGACAGTTAAGGATGTTCAAAGCTTTCTAGGTCATGTTGGGTTCTATAGAATGTTCGTCAAAAACTTTCCAAAAATTGCAAGACCGCTGACTCGCCTGCTATGTAAAGAGGTCGAATTCAACTTTGATTCTGATTGTCTTGAGGCATTTCTGAAGATCAAAGAAGCTTAGGTTTCAACTCTAGATTGGACACTCCTATTTGAGATTATGTGTGACGTAAGTGATTATGTAATGGGAGGAGTTCTGGGTCAGAGAAAAGAATAGAAGTTAAATGTAATCTACTACACTAGGAGAACATGTGATGATGCCCAAGTCAAGTACGCAACCACTAAAAAAACTCCTGGTAGTGATCTTCACATTTAAGAAGTTAAGTTCATATATGGTTGGTTTAAGGTGATTGTGCACACAGATCACACAACTCTAATGTGCCTAATGAAGAAAAAGGATTTTAAGCCTAGACTAATAAGGTGGATACTGCTACTACAAGAATTTTACATGGAAGTAGTGGACAAACATGGAGTTGAGAACGGAGTAGCTGATCACCTATCGCGGATGATGATAGAAGACTCGATCATGATTGATGACTGCATACCAGAAGAGCATCTCATGCCGCTCAAATGAGTGAAGACTCGAGTCCAGAAGATCCACTCGGACTTCAACTTCGACTCGCAAGTAAACGACTGCAGCCTAAAATTTTTGGAGATTTGTAACCAAATTAACAGTAAGCTCGCTAGAGCTACTTTATCTTAGTATGCGGATTTGATCAATTATCTTGTTGTTGGTGAAGTACCAAAGTGTGTTTGGATCCTTATCAGAGTAATAAATTTTTCATAGATGTGAATCAATACTTCTGGGATGAGTCATATCTATACAAAAAAAGATCTGACGGATTATTCAGAAGGTGCATTGCAGAGGAAGAAGTTCAAGAAGTCTTAGATCATTGTCATGGTTCAATGTACAAAGGTCATTTTGCCAAATTCAAGACAATTCAGAAGGTTTTGCAAGTAGAGTTATGGTGGCCTACGATATTCAGAGACTCTCATAGCAAAGGATTGACAACATCAGCAAGATGAATGAATAACGGGTGTCGACCTTGTTAGACATGTCGAGTAGAATAAAAAAATAACGGGTGTCTTAGGGAAAAATACTTTGAAAGTCATGTGTGATTTAGAAAGGGTTTATGGGAATGAAAGAAAATGAAAACAGTTCTAAGCAATAGAAAGTATATGGGAAAATGTTTAATAAGTCTTGATGTGAATAGAAAAAGAACTAGAGTTGTAATTTAATAAGTCCCAGAACCCCCCCCCCCCCCCCCCCCCCTAATTGATTGACCAATTACTGAGAAGAGATCATTTTAATTCGTTAACCCCTACCCTTTACCAAATAAGTTCGTAGGAGATGAATAACTCGATTGGTTTTTTGCTAATGAATGTTAAAAATAATGGTTGAAGTGAATGCATATGGAGGTCGAGGTTTGACTTGGATTGAACTTTGACTGTCATGGCTAAAGTTTTTAAGTACCTTCACTTGATTTGCATCTCAGAACTGTCATCTAGGACATTGAGCTTACATTTGAATAAGCTTGTCTCGGTTTTGAATTCCCACAATGCAACATCTTCTACAACTTATTTCTTGCATTTGCTTAAAGGCAAGCAAAGTCTAAGTTTGGGGGAGTTGATATATACACATTTTAGCATGTCTTAGGTGTTATTTTTAGTTCATTTTCCATACATATTCGTTGCATTTACATAGCATTCGAGTCATTCGTAGTTTTTTCTCATTGGTTACATTTGCATATCATGCACATTGCATTTGGAGTTACTTTCAAGAAAAGTTTGGACTAGATATGCAAAGAACCAGCATGACTCGTATTGCATGTCAACAAGATTCATATGAGAAACCAGCATGACTCGGATCACGAACCCATGACAACTTGGATGACGTAGTAGTGTTAGTAGATTGATTCATGACGAGCCTCATATCACAACAAGAATTCTAGAACAAGAATTCCACTTTCGTTTTGTGATCTTTTAAATTCAATTTTAGTTTTTTTTTCATTCTAGTTTACTTTATAAATTTTATGATCATGTCATCCAGTTTGATTGTGGTTTTGATTGTTTCATCCATGGTTTCTGAGTATATAACTTAGGGTTCCTAAAAAAATGGACTAACATGTTATCCAGTCTGATTGTTTTTTTGATTGTTTCATCCATGGTTTATGAGTATATAACTTAGGGTTCCTGAAAAAATGGGCTAGACAAGCATGGATGTTACAGTTTTCTAAGTCTCTTAAGAGTAGAATAATATAGATCTCTTTTGTTTCGGTATTGTTAATACTTGTTTCCGTCTGATCAATTGAAACCTGATCTTAGATTGTTTGACCCAACCATCTTAGAAATTTATATTTTTACTTAAGAGATTAAATGTCTAAGTTTTTTATTAGGCTCGATTAAAATATTGTTTCACGCTAGTTAGGTTGTTAAACACTTATGATAAAAAGATCAGTTCATAGCATTTCTGAGATTGTTTACCACGAGAGTAGATTCAATAGTTATAGATAAGTTGCCTAGAAATCCGCTCTGTTTGAGTTTTGTTAAGCGATTTAGTGGTTTTAACCGAGACGGTTGTCCATGATCTCTGCCCTTTAAGAAACTCTTTTCCTCATCCATTGCTTAGTACTTTGTTCACTCCACCTTGTTGACTGCACTAGATTTCTATTTCCACTGTACTTGATTTCTATTCTTCCGTTACTTTCAAATTTCTTAATTAGGTTAATCTTTTGCTTATTTGACTTTTATTTTTTTTCCGTTGTTTCATCATTTGGGTTCATAGGTAACAAAGCATTGATCTTATTTGGCTTAGATTAGAGTAGTCTATCATATTTTAATTGCTAGTTACACTCCCACTTGGATTGACACCTATTATATTACATCAACATCTTAGTGATTTGAAAATAGAGTAAATTCTTGTTATCACAAACCCAAATCTTGGAGACTCAATGGGTTTACACCTTTGCTTGCTGACTCCCAGTCAGCAATGGGGAGTGGGTCTACTAGCTACATGAATTGGCCAAAAAAAGATAAAATTGACATGCGTTAAGTGCACCAAAGGTTTTGGACAATCTAAAGCATGAGTATAGAGTAGACTATAAAGTCAATCGTGTATAGTAGAGTTAGATTTCCAACGTAGTGGAGTTGAAGTGTGCTTAATAGAGTTAGATTTGCAGTGTAGTAGAGTTGATGTTTGCGCTTTAATCAACTCTACCACCCTAACAGAGGGCAGTATGGTAGAGTTAGAGTTCCAGCGTAGTAGAGTTAAAGTATGCTTAGTAGAGTTGACATGAATGAAAATCGTGTATAGTAGAGTTAGATTTTCAGCGTAGTATAGTTGAAGTGTGCTTGGTAGAATTAGATTTCCAGTGTAGTAGAGTTGATGTTTGCGCTTTAATCAACTCTACCACACTAACAGAGTGCAGTATGGTAGAGTTAGAGTTCCAGCGTAGTAGAGTTAAAGTATGCTTAGTAGAGTTGACATGAATGAAAAATCTTGTATAAAAGAGTTAGCTTTTTAGCGTAGTAGAGTTAAAATGTGCTTGGTAGAGTTAGATTTCCAGCGTAATAGAGTTGATGTTTGCGCTCTAATCAACTCTACCACACGAATATAGTGCAGTATGGTAGAGTTAATTTTGAAAACCTAGCATAGTAGAGCTTAAATTACGAATTTATCCCTCAGTTATTAGCTCATCTGCCGTGCATCGAACTGCTTTCTCCATAAGTGACGCCATTATAGCTTACTTGAAGCTCATTTACTTCTTCCAAGCTCCTTTGCTTTTTCTGTTTATGTTTAGATCTATGGATCAGATCATTTTGGTTTGTGGGATTTGGAATTTTAATGAAACTCGATGGATTTTTTTGGTGGACCAGCCCTACGGGTGTCGAATCATAGGCATTGTCAAAGATTTAAGGCTCAATGAATTTTTGGAGATGGTTTATGCTGATTTTGGTTTGGATGAACATTGTCATGAGGTAAAACTAAGCTACATGCCAAATGTAGTCATTCATTCACTACCAGAAGATACTCCCCCTATAATTTTAAGTAACGATAGATAATTGCAAGTGTTTCTTTTACAATTTCGTGAAGAAGCGATGCGTCTATGTGTCAAAATTTCCACTAGATCTCGTGTTTCATTGTGTTTCCCTGAAAAAGGTCAGTGTAGTTGGAGAAACGTTGACGAGAAATTCCATTGTAAGTTGGAGAACAATGATGCCTCATATAATAGAGTTGGCCCTAGTTGTAATACAGTTGCTCCTTCGTGTAGTAGAGTTGATCCGGTGTTTAGTAAAGGTGGACCAAAGAATGAACGTATACCGGAAAATGTAAAACATGAAACTGAACATGTTGAGAACGAAGATGTGGAATTCAGATTCAACTGTTGCGATGATATGGATGGTGCAAGATCGGATGATGAAGATTATATCAGTGTTCGTAGAAAATCGAAGGAAGAAGAGAAGAAAAATCTCTCGCAAAAAGCAATGGGCTTGGATCTAAATGCTGAGTATTTGGACATTGAAATTTCAGCACTCGCATTGTTTTTTGGGCAATGATACTCATAAAAAAAATACTCATGACGAGACTAAAGATTCTTTCTGTCTTACAGAGGTTTGACTTCGATGTTGTTGCATCATCGAAGACAGTATTGGATGTGAAATGTTGGGTACCAAACTGCCAGCGGAGAGTGCGAGCTTCACCTGTCGACGTCGGTGGATGTTTTTTTCTGGAAGTATAAGGGAGAACATAGTTGTTCTGTTATAGAGAGATCAGATCATGCTCGACAAGCGTCTACAGAAGTCTTAGGAAGGTTATACTTGGAATTCGTAGGTGGAATTGGGCCATCTGTTCTTCCTCGACACGTTGTTGATTCAATGAGCAAGCGATTCGGTCTAATGGTACAAACTTAATTTTACGCCGTGGTAGAGTTAATCTTCTTAGTAGATTTTAATGTCGGTATAACTTTTGTAGAGTTAGGTTGTTGTGTAGTAGAGTTGGATGTTGTGTAGTAGAGTTAGTCTGACGTTTGGTAGAGTTGACTTGTAGTGTGGTAGAGTTAGATTGTAGTGTGGTAGAGTTGGATTATGTGTAGTAGAGTTAGTCTGACGTTTGGTAAAGTTGGCTTATAGTGTGGTAGAGTTAGGTTGTAGTATGGTAGAGTTGGATTCGGTCTAGTATAGTTAGTTTGACGTTTAGTAGAGTTAGATTGTAGTGCGGTAGATTTGGATTCCGTGTAGTATAATTAGTCTGACGTTTGGTAGAGTTGGCTTGCAATGTGGTAGAGTTAGTATGACATTTGGTAGAGTTAGATTGTAGTGTGGTAGAGTTAGATTCCGTGAAGTAGAGTTAGTCTGACATTTGGTAGAGTTAGATTGTAGTTTGGTATAGTGGATTCCGTGTAGTAGAGTTAGTCTGAAGTTTGGTAAAGTTGGTTTGTAGTGTGGTAGAGTTAGGTTGTAGTGTGGTAGAGTTTGATTCGGTCTAATATAGTTAGTTTGACATCTAGTAGAGTTAGATTGTAGTGTGGTAGAGTTGGATTCGGTCTAGTATAGTTAGTTTGACATCTAGTAGAGTTAGATTGTAGTGCGGTAGAGTTGAATTCTGTGTAGTATAGTTAGTCTAACGTTTGGTAGAGTTTGTTTACAGTGTGGTAGAGTTGGATTCCATGTTGTATAGTTAGTCTGATGTTTGGTAGAGTTGGCTTGTAGTGTGATAGAGTTAGCCTGTAGTTTGGTAGAGTTAGATTGTAGTGTGGTAGAGTTGGATTCCTTCTAGTAGAGTTAAGCCTGACGTTTGGTAGAGTTAGATTGTAGTTTAATAGAGCTGGATTCTGTGTAGTAGAGTTAGTCCGTTTATGACGACATTTAGTTCTGACATTTAAGTCTGACGTTTATGCAGATGAAGTATTGGAAATCACACCTTACTCGAAGCCAAGCACAAGCCCTAGTTACCGGCAGTTCGGAAAGTAGTTTCCAAGAACTTTCGTCGTACTTGTTTGCTATTAGAAGAGTGAATCCCGGAACCCTAATAAAGCTCGAAGTATACGAGCAAGACAGGTTTAAGTTTTTATTCATCGCCTTTGATGCAAGTATTAGGGGTTTTCCTTACATGAGGAAGGTTATTGTTGTCGATGGTACATTTTTGCTAGGGAAGTATAAAGATACTCTACTAACTGCTACCATGCAAGATAATAACTTCAACATATTTCCTATGGCTTTTGGTGTGGTTGATACCGAGAATGACGATGGGAATGATTTTTTAGACAGCTCAACTGTGTGATCCCTGATGGCAGAGAACTTGCCATCATATCAGATAGAGACAAATCCATTGCTAAAGCCATAAAGATTGTGTACCCACTTTCTTCTCGGGGTATTTGCACCTACCACCTACGTAAGAACATTTTGTCGAAATTTATAGGTGGAGAGCCCTTTAAGTTGTTCAAGAAAACTGCCACTGCTTTTAGGGTCGATGAGTTCAACGCTATACTTGCTCAGATTCAAGCGTTAGATCTAATGCTTTATGTGTACTTGATAAAACCTGACGTGCGGGTGTAGAGTTGAGTTTACTTTCCCGGAAACAGATACAATTTCACTATGTCCAACATTGCAGAATCAATAAACCATGTGTTATCAGAGGCAATAACTTTTCCCATTGTGCAGCTTATAAATGCAATTAGGTCGATGTTAACACGTTGGTTCGCGAAGAGGAAGACGAAGGCCATTCTCACGTCTACTGTTCTAACAACATCTGTTGAGAAGCTCTTAAAGGTAGAGTTAGCACTGCCCTTAGTAGAGTTAACACTGCCCTTAGTAAAGTTAGTCACTTCATAGTAGAGTTAACACTACCCTTAGTAGAGTTAGTCCCATCATAGTAGAGTTACACCGGCCTTTAGTAGAGTTAGTTCCTTTGTTGTAGAGTTAACAGTGCCTTTAGTTGACTTAGTCCCTTTGTGATAGAGTTAACATTGTATTTGTTAAATGACATATAAGGATCGATGAACTTAGACAGTACAACGTGCAGGACATAGACGAACACGAGTTTGTTGTTACGCGATATAAATCTTCTCATTTAGTCAATTTGACTGAGAAGACGTGTTCTTGCAACCGGTATAACGTCGAAAAAATTCCTTGTGTGCATGCCATTGCCGTTGCTGAGGCTTGGAGAAGGCTGACAATTGAACTAACCCATTCATACTATCACACGACCTTCTTGTACAACGCATACTCTGGTAGAATCTTTTCTAGAGATGTTGCACTTCCCATTCCGTTGCATGTGAGTCGTAAGCTATTTAATCCACCACACGTGCGTCTAAAACCAGGGAGGCCGAAGAAATAGCGGATAAAGAGTTGGTTCGAGTGTTCACAACCTGATAAGCGTCCAAGAAAAGTTTCAACTTGTTCTAAATGTAAGCAACATGGTCACAATCCTCGGACATGTCGTGAAAGCATTCATTCTTGAATAGTAGAGTTAACTCTTGTAGAAGATTCAGAATTATTTAGTAGAGTTAATAAGGTAGTGTTAGTTCCTTCGTAGTAGAGTTAAAACTGCCTTTAGCAGTGTTAGTTCCTTCTTTGTATAGTTAATTATTATGTGGTATAGTTAACACTGCCTTTAGTAGAGTTATTTATTCTGTGGTAGAGTTAGTTCGTTTATGGTCTTTCGATTGGTAGAGTTAGTTCTTGTATGGTATAAACGAGTACGGTATAGTTAGTTCTTGTATTGTCGAGTATTGTACTTGTTTACGGTTGAGTTAATTCTTGTAGTGGCCGAATCATTTGCTTAATTTTGATTCAAAACTTTAAAAATGTTCATAATTATTCCAAGAAATCCAGCATTCAAAATAATTGTTGAAAATAACCGAAAATGAAGGGAATTACATAAAAAAGACAACAACTAATGGTTGGGAAATATCTTTTTGAATTGGTAATGCCAAATGCATACTTCACAAGCATCGTCCATAGATTGATCAATGCCTTCGCCATCTAATCCTTCAAAGAAATGGAGAATCTCTAAAAATTCACCTCTGCAAGTACATCCTTCTGTAGCATATGTTTGTTCGAGAATTAGCAATTGCTGCTCTCCTCGCCAACTGAGCGAGCCTGGGTGATGAAAGATTATGTTCTGGAGGCTGTTTATGTATTCCAATGTATCAGCAACTATTTCGTGTAGTAGACGTCTTAGGACTTCATAACCTTCATGTCTTATGTCATCTCCTAAACAGACTAGCAGAAATCCATAAAGCAGTGTGGCCTCTTCACAGTTACCATTACATGCTCTTAGCAGCATTTCCAAACCACCATCACGATTTCCATTCACAAAGAACTCTCTCATACCACATCGGTATGTAGCTTCCACATTACCGGCATTGCATAACCTAGTATGAAAATTGTTGAAAAGAGACTTACTTCTTACAGAGGGATAGTATGGAACGTAACCTATATCTATATTCCTAAGAACTTCATTTTCATCGCATCGCTCTTTAAAATCCTTCGACACGAGCCTGACACTATAAATTTTATCAAGTCCTCCAGCTGCACATCTAGCTATGATGTTTGTTAAAGCAGTGTTTGGCAAGTCAATGATATGTGCCTTGCGAACAACGTTGCTTTTTTTTGGTGAATCCATCTATCCAAAAGAAAACAAATAAGCATCAAGATATACAAATGTTGCTTACAAGCATCAAGATATACAAAATCGCATCAAGATATACAAATTATTACCTTTGTTTGTAGTTTTTGAAAGATTGAAAGGTCGTGAAAGATTGAAAGCTTTTGAAAGATTGAAAGCTTTTGAAAGATTGAAAGGTGAAGATGGAACATTTTTGGCAAAGATGAAGATGGAGATTTTAGAAGAAGTTATTTATTATAACGATTTTTTTATAACGACTGGACTCTTAAGTTTCCCTTTACTTATAGTCTAATCGTTATAATGAGTAAATCCTGGAGATCGTGTCCAATATTAAACATTATTCACTTCCACGGCCAGTAGAAGTTGTTAATATTAAGAGTTGAGGGATGTAAATCGTGTCCACGTCTGTCATTAACTGTTTGTTAGTGGCACAGAATGTAGGTGAACTCTATCATACTTTAAATGAACAATACTAAATAGTTAATGAACTCTATCTTATGTGGTAGAGTTATGTCACCTTTCGTCTTTTTGTGGTAGAGTTAGTTCTAAGTTAGATCACGTATGGTCCTCGACTTGTAGAGTTAGATCATGTATGATTTCGAAATAGAATAGTAAATTAGTTGTTCATAACTAATATATTCATGTACGACAATACAAATATATACTACTCTAAGACTATACAAATGTATACTAGTCTAAGACTATACAAATCTACCAATCCAGCAGGAGGTCTTGGGATGCTGTGATGAGGAGGTTCTTATCACACTTGTGTGCATATTGTTGATCACTCATTGAAATTTCCACTTTTATAGGAAGTTCTTCTCTGATATCAATGACGTATTTTAGCCGAGGAAGCTGACGTACTCGTCAGAAAGACCTTCGAAGTTGCATCTGATGGCCAGACACTCGATCATCTTCATAACGTACACGCCACAGTCACTTGAGCGTTTATTATGTGGTATGCCCTTAGTCACATGCACAATCTTATATTGAGCCGCGCTAATGCGTTGTCGCATCTCCTTGGGTGAAAAAATTTGATCATCTTCAGAATCATCACGGCCCAACAAAAAATGAGAATCATGTAAATGAACTCTACTACACATGTAAAAAAAAACTCTAGCACACTACAATCTAACTCTACCAAACTAAAACCTAACTCTACCACACTACAATCCAACTCTACCAAACGTCAGATTAACTCTACCACACTAAAACCTAATTCTACCACACTACAATCCAACTCTACCAAACGTCAGACCAACTCTACCACATTACAATCCAACTCTACCAAACTACAATCTAACTCTACCAAACGTCAGACAAACTCTACCACACTACAACCTAACTCTAGCACACTACAATCCAACTCTACCACATTGCAATCCAACTCTACCAAACTACAACCTAACTATACCAAACATCAGACCAACTCTACCACATTATAATTCAACTCTACAATCTAACTCTATCAAACATATTTTGAGTAAATGAACTCTACCACATATGTATATGAACTCTACTATACTGAATTTGAGTAACTTACTTGAATGACTCTATCACTGCAGCAGCGGGAGTGCAAGATGGGTTGGGATTGTATATTCGAATCTTGCTTTCGTTGAGATTAACTTCGACGGCCACCCAGTGAATGTTGTCAATATTATGAGGGATGTAGATCGTGTCCACGTCTCTCATCCACTGCTTGTTAGTGGCAAAGAATGTGGGTGAAGTGTCGTCGAAGACATCTTTAAACCCACCAAGACACAGAAAATTATCCTCCTTTCCCACGTAATCCCTTCTGAATGTGTGGCACCAAAAACCACAAAACTGTGGCTCCAGGGAAGCAAGTCGATTAATCCTGTATAGGCTTGGAGTTTGCAACGATCTTTGCCAAAAGAGATTCATCCCGGAGCCAATATACTGTAAGAACATAACTGTATTAGTGCTCTAATTGAACTCTACTACAGTAAATTTTACGTCAAAATACACTTAAACATACGCAATCGTGTAGCCAGCCATATCGAGGGACATGCCACTTCTCTTTTGGGGTGATCAAGCGGAGAAAGAAATCCGTATTTGGACTTGGGTTCCCGTTAACCGTAAGTTCTCTACATAAATTATCACATTTGTAAATAATCGAAGAATTCATGCAACACAACACATTCAAATAGGTGCTTACAATTGATGCTTCACATAGTCATATAACCGAAGTACTTTTATTTTTGTAATCGGACCAAAATAATCATACACACCCCAAGAATGAACAACATTCTTATGAATCCGCTTGACAATGGAGCAACCTTCGAAAGGGGATACCTGTAACAAGCAATGAACTCTACTATAAGATATAATGAATTCTACCAAACGTCAGACTAACTCTACCATACAACAAGCTAACTCTACCACACAACAAGCCAACTCTACCACACTACAATCTAACTCTACCAAACGTCATACTAACTCTACCACACTACAGCCTAACTCTAGCACACAACAAGCCAACTTTACCACATTACAATCTAACTCTACCAAACGTTAGACTAACTCTACTACACAGAATCCAACTCTACCACACTACAACCTAACTCTACCACACAACAAGCCAACTCTAACACACTAAAACCTAACTCTACCACACTACAATCTAACTAGTGCCTGAGTCTCTTTTCAGGAGTATCCACCAGGTTTATGACGTCAAACTATGACATTCTGGGCTTAATTTTTTCCACATCGTAAGGTGGTTCTTCTTTTGACGGTTCTTCTGGATTTCTAACAACCCGTGATAACTGGCTGAAAAGGTCGGATGTCTCCTGACTCTGGATAATCCATTTATTCTACAAAAAAATATGAAAAATTTTAATTCTATTTAACAGAATTATCAACTATACCAATAAGATTTATTTATAAGGGATTACCTAGTCTGGTGGGATGATATGTTTAGTGCTGGCTGGGGACGCTTGGGTGTCATCGAGGTGAGCATCCATATTTGTTGGTTTAATTGTATTACGCAGAAGACCTGAACCTGCACTTGGTGTTTTCTCCGACTCCGAGTCCACCAGGGTAGGCCGCTCCCAAAGAGGTGTCTGCAAAGAGTAACTCTAATATGTTAGCTTAACAGATAGTAGACTTGCTAATAGTGGTAGATTCCATTTTTATGGTTTGGTAGAGATGTTTTGAACACAATAATTAGAGATAGAGTTAAACATAACTCGACCAAACCATATATAAATTCTACCAAAGTTAACAACCCATAACTTTATGTTTATGTTCGTACAAATATGTATGTAGTGTTTATTGGTACATAGGATAAATCAATTAGAGTAAGTCTCATTCAAATAAAGCCTTACGTACCCGATTTAAGTTCCT
Organism: Lepidium sativum; assembly: GCA_023374145.1. Taxonomy (NCBI): domain Eukaryota; kingdom Viridiplantae; phylum Streptophyta; class Magnoliopsida; order Brassicales; family Brassicaceae; genus Lepidium; species Lepidium sativum. The sequence continues at coordinate 17,560 of JAKUCM010006343.1, forward strand.
TATTTTTAGGGGAGTTGATAGTAATGTTTGTATCGCTTTGTACTTACTCGTGTGGTCGGTTCTAACATCAAGATTAGACAAAGTCATATGGTACTAGGGTTATAATGGCTTGCTAGAGTCCACTTATAATATGTGAGTTGAGATAATCACTGCTAGTACTATATGATCCTATTGGGTCACACACCTAAGCAAATGGAGAATAATTCAATAGGGAATGTTCATTATAGGAATGATTCATGACTTGAGCATAATAATACATGGTTTCAGATGAGAACATGTGTTTTGGGTCAGGCCTAAATTAATCCTAATTCAACTAGGAATTAATTAGATTTTTTGGGCTGGACCTAAATTAATCCTAGTTCAACTAGGAATTAATTAGATTAACTTAAACTCTCTATATATATGATATAAGGCACGTTTCTGATGAGATAAGAAACCGTAGCCGCTGATTGCACAAGTCGAAATCCTAAGAGAATTGCACACAAAGTTCTAGCAAACTTCTCTCCTACTTGTGTTGTCGTGTGGACTATCAATAGAGGTGCTACACTTGGTCAGGCACTTGTTGATCTCATACTTGATCTTATATTCGCTGCACTAACCAAACTTCAGGTATAATCGAGTTCTCTATTTATGAGATTCAATTAAGTTAATACAAAACCTAGGGCTTAGGGTTTTGCTAGATTAGTCAATTGATAATTGTCAAATTGTTTAAAAACCTAACACCAGGCGGATTCATCTAGACTAGAGGCAAGTATGTCTCCAAGCATGGCGTCTACTTTGGGATATGCAATATCATCTGGCCATAGAAGCATTATATCCAGAGGCTGTGTAGTTAGCTGCTTAAGACGTACTTGGTAGACGAGAAGATGCAATTTAATAAACACAAATAAACTCAACCACAAATAAATTAGATCCACTTAACTATCAAAATAACTTCACTAAATGTAAATGAACTTTACTACACATAAATAAACTATACTACACGTATATGAACTCTACTATACTTCAAATCAACTCCACTATACTTGAAATTGAACTCTACTATACGTAAATGAACTCTACTATACATAAATGAATTATATCAATCACCCAAACCAACTCTAATACGAAAGCAATTTACCTTTCCTTGCTCCATCTTCACCAAGTCCTCGGGTTCAATGGTTTGTTTTTTTATTGGTCTCCATCGTAGAATGGGGACGTCACCGTCTCTTTGCTCCCTAAATAGTTCAGCCAGTATAGGGATGAACTCAAATGCCCATATCCGAAGTGTGTGGACAAACCTGTGTAGAGTGTAATTACTGGCCTTTTTATGAGTTGCATTTTTGATCAAGTTTGATCAGTTCTAGAAACGTCATTCTTCCCCATGGACGCCTCTCGAAACATCTCAAAATCTGCAACCAATTTCGCAGCATTAAAAGGGAGCCTACAATTTGTGTGGCAACCATAAACTCCTACATTCAAAACCAGCCCACCATCTTCCTCTTCTTGAAAGACCACCCTCTACATCTTTCCAGGAAATCTTTTAACTCTACCCATTTAGGGCCCTTCACCAACCCCTGAACCAATATCTTTCCAAAGCTCTTTGTGGGCAACATCTGCCACATTTTAAGCCTCCTCGAAATTACCGCAATTAAGCTGCGTTATTTCTGCAAACTCGTGCAGAGAAAACCTCGTAGGCCGAGATTCCAAACAGCACCCACATCTCGTACTTCTTCTTATTCACTAGTTGATTTCATCAACATGTACTGTATATGCCTCCCTGTAAATTTGTAAACGGAGTCTGCTAACTTCAGAAAAACGCCTACGCAAGTGTTCTCCTTATGTCTACGTAGGCATCCTCACCAATACCCTTGATCATATTGCTGATGTTTTTAAAATTGCAGAAATGTTTGATGCTTCGATTCTTCATCACCCGGTAGACCGTGTGTGAGAACCTTCTTCGAGTACTTCTTGTCTGCCATATCTAAAGATGAAAACAAACGATAAACATTAAAAAAACCCAACTCCATTGCTGGTTAATAAACTCTACTAGACAGAACTCAACTCTACCACACTACAATCTAACTCTACCAAATGTCAGACTACACAGAACTCAACTCTACCAACGTCAGTCTAACTCTATTACACTACAAGCCAACTCTACCACACTACATTCTAACTCTACCAAACGTAAGACTAACTCTACCAAACGTCATACTAACTCTATTCCAACTATATCACACTATAATCTAACTCTACCAAGCGTCAGACTAACTTTACTACACAGAATACAACTCTACCACAATACAACCTAACTCTACCACACTACAAGCTAACTCTACCATACTACAAGCCAACTCTACCAAACGTCAGACTAACTATACTACACGGAATCCAACTATACCACAGTACATCCTAACTCTACCACACTAGAAGTCAACTCTACCAAACATCAGACTAACTCTACTACACGGAATCTAACTCTACCACACTACAAGCCAAGTCTACCACACTACACTCTAACTCTACCAAACGTCATACTAACTCTACTTCACGGAATCGAACTATACCCCACTATGACCTAACTCTACCTAACGTCATACTAACTCTACTACACTAAGTATATCTCTACTACACTAATCCTAACTCGACTTCACCCTTACCCTCACAACTAATTACGAACTATATCACATTGACTCAGACCGGAGAAGAACTCTACTTGACAAACACAAAAGTAGAAGATGAGAACAAAAACCCAAATGTTGCAAAATCGAGGAACCCAAATGTCGCGAAATCGACAAACCTAATGTCTATGTAAACCCTAAACCCACCCTCACGAAAAAGAAGACAAAGAAGAAGAGGAGAAGAGGAAGAAGAAAATAAGAAACTTACCTTTAATAAATAAACAACACGACAATGAAGACGACGAGTACGAAAAAGAGTGAAGAACACGTTGAGTAAGATGATGAAGAAAATAAAGAGAGGTTAACGACGACGGTTTAGAGTATATGTTTCTTTATTTTTTCTTTTGTGAAATTAACCAGAGAAAAAGAAGATGAAACGATTTTAGAAAATGATATTTTTTTTTTTTGCTGACATGTTGTAATATAATAATTCTATTAGTGATTTGATTAAAAGATTAGTGCTGATTGATTAACTTCAAATTGCTAACGTGTCTTCACGACGGGAAAGATCCCAAGTCTCATTTCGTATATAAAATTTCAACTCAAACAATTGTAACTAATAAACTTTAAATGACGGTCATTTTCTAAATATCCATAAAATTCTGTTTGAAAACGGTTTCTCAAATGGCAATAAATAAGTTCAAATAATGATCATTTGAAAAAGAGTTTTCAATGGGTAAATTTCAAACAAAATATTTCTTCGGTTTCCTATTAGTTTGTCATTCTACAAATTTCACACATATTAAAAGGAAAAAAAGTTAAATGTTCTATTATGCGCTTAATTGACTACTAGAATTTCAAATTATTTAATATTTTATTTATTTAATTAAGAGTAAATGAAGTTATTTTATATTAAAAATGTATTGGAAAATGAAAATAATAACTAAAATGAAACAAAAAGTTTAGTCTCACAAGTAATATGAAACGGAGGAAGTACTGTGTTCGTAAACTGATCCTTTCAAAGTAACCAATGAAGTTTGGTTTCATTTTTAGACCGAGTCGGTTAATCAAAAGTTGAAGAGGCTCATATTTAAACCCAATTTTGTGCACGGAGCGTCACTCCAAAAACTTCTTCAAAACAACAACAACAATGGCACCTGCACGCAGCCGAATCAACTCATTCCAAGTAGCAGTGATCGGAGCTGGAGCCGCCGGACTCGTAGCTGCTGGAGAGCTACGCCGCGAGGGTCAGTCCATCGTCGTCTTCGAACGCGACACACAAGTCGGTGGTCTCTGGCTATACACACCACATAGCGAGCTCGACCCACTTAGCCTCAATCCGAACCGAACCATCGTTCACTCAAGTGTCTATGATTCTCTCCGTCGTTGTTTGTAATGGACATTATACAGAACCTCGAGTTGCTCATGTTCCTAGTATTTCTAAAAAATTATTATTTTTTCCTTGATTCGATGATTTCAAAGCAATTTATGTTTGGTTGATGAGAAATGGTTTGCATGATATGTATTTTTAGGTATAGATTCATGGCCAGGGAAGCAGGTTCATAGTCACAATTACCGTGTTCCTGATCCATCCAAGGACCAGGTTTTTGCAGAGTATATGAACCCTTCGTCTTTTTTCCTTATTCGAAAGTCGAAACTATGCTTTTCGTTATTATTTTATAATGTTTCTTTGTTATTATGTTGATCTTATCCGAATTTATATATTCTTTTTAGGATGGGCTATTATTTGATAGTTTGATGGTTACTCAGAACAATCTATAGATTCTATATTTTTATAATACAGGATATTGTATTGGATTCATTTATCTTACAATTTTTGGTTTGCAATGACAGTTCCTCGGACTGGTGTTACCCTAGTCGTGTAAAATTTTCGTTGTTTATTATGTTCAGCTTCATTGTCTTGAATATAGAAAGAAATGAAAGTGTTTTATACAGATGGAATCAGTCCTAAACATGTTGTACATTTTCTTGTTGACGCCATCTCCTCAACTCACTTTCCACCACGCTCTTTGCAGCTTCTGCAGATTCTGCTGACTTCTGAGCCAATTCTGTTGCGTGCTTCATCTCCTCTATGGCTTTCAGGCTTGCACTGATTTTATTATCTGTTTCAGTTTTTCTTGCGTTGATTTCCTGAAGCTCAGCTGCTATAGCTGCCAACTTCTGTTCGATTGCAGTCTCCGTTTCCCCTGCTCCTCTTTTCAAAGATTCAAACTCCTCTATTGTGATTTTTATCTTTGAGCCAGATGACTCGTCTGGCTTCTTGCTCTCTTGCTTTTGTGATATGATCTTCATCTCTTCCCTGACTTTCTCTTCAGCTGATTTTGCCTCTTCGACTTCTCTTATAACAAGCTCTAGTCTCTTTTCAGCTTCCTCTGCAGCTATCATTGCAGCCTCAGTTTCTTTCTTCAGACTCTCTATCTTTTTGTTCATCTTTTCAGCTTCGTTTCTTGCTCCCACAGCTTCTAATTTCATTTGCTCTAGTTTCAAGCTCTCTTCCTTTAGAGCTTCCAACTTTTTTCTTTCCTCAGTCTCTAATCTCTCTGCTTCTTTCCGCTGCAGCTCTTCGCGCTCTCTTCTCAAGTCTTCTAGTTCCATCCTGAGAGAATTCACCAAGGTTCGGAGAGAGCATTCATCATCAGCAGCCTCTTGTAGCCGCATCGTAGCCTCATTAAGCTCATTTGTAATAATCTTAACTGTGTTCATCTCAGATTCATGAGCTTTCTTCATCTCCTCCCTTAAAATCTCGATCTCTGAAGTTGTCTCTGTCAGCTTGGCCTCAAGAGTTCTTGAGAGCTCAGGCTCATATTCTTTCCTCAAGACTAGCAGCTTCTTCTCTGCCTCCTCAACAGCAGCTCTATAACAATCTCTTAAATCGTCTTTTTCCTTCATAATATTGGCGTGCTCCTGCAGATTCTGAGCAGCAGCTAGTTTAAGCTGATGAATAGCATCCTTCATATCCGAAATCTCCTTAGAAAGTTCGTTAACCTTAACGGAGTTGGCTTGGAGTGCACGTTGGGCTTCTGCAGCCTTGTTTAAGGCCGTAGCTTTGAGGTCCATAGCAGAATCAAAGTTCTGTCTGATTTTGTTGAGCTGCTGCTTTGCTGCATCAAGCTCAACGGTGGTGGATAGATATTGTTCTCTAGCAACATCAAGTTCGTGGTGGTGAGGAGGAGAACCATGGGACTTATCATGTTCAAGCTGTTCTTCACGCTGCTGCACAGTTTCTTTGGTGTCAATAGCAGATTGCTTAGACTTGTTGACATTCTCAAGCTTGTTTTTAAGCTCTTCCATTGTCTTCTTTGCCTTTGAGAGATCAGAAAGAGCACGAGATTTAGTGCTCTCAGCATTGTCTAGCTTTTGCTTGATCTTCATAAATTCCTTGCTGACTAGCATTAGCTGTGTTTCTTTGTCACAAACACTCTGAAACATAAGAAAGAAAAGGTTTGTAACGACACACAAGCCGGTCGAAACCTATATTGTCCGCATGATACAATCCGTATCTTGATGATGATGATCCATGTTAGATTTGTTCTTAAATATAAATTACCTCAGAAGAAAGTCGAGATCTCCTAGGAGTACTACTTCTTTGCCTTGAGACTGCAACTTCTCCGAACAAACTCACCGCAGCTTTCACCGATTGGAACGGTGCTCTTGTGTCTATCTCTCCAACCTCCATTGTCCTTGGAGATTCCGGAGCTTTTTGTACTCTGATGTTCACCATTCTCTCTCTTCCAAACCTACACAAACATTCTCAACCAATCAAAACGCAAAGAAACAACATGAATCACAAACATATAAAGATATTGCACGATTGGATACTTTTTAGTTTTTACAAAGCAAAACTGTGAAAATTGCATAGAATGAATGAATAGCAATTAGTTGGAAGAAATTAGATGAATTGAAAGAAGACAATGTACGTACCTCTTGAGTTTCTTTTTCGTCGTGAATTCTTCGTTGGTGTGTGTTTTTTTCGTGTTATCTTCTTAAATAATCTCTATCTTCTCTACAAAAACGGGACTTTTGCTTGGTTATGAATCCATTTTGTCTCGTCAAACTATATATAGAAACTTAGTTGATGGCACGACAACTTTCCTTCTGCTTGCACCCACGTCTCCCTGTCTTAAACTTGTTATTTCCTTAAATTGTTTTCCATTTTTTATGAATTTAAATAACTCATTTCTTTGTTAATAATTATATATCAAACATATATCAATTTTAGTGAGAATTTATTGAATGGAGATGTTTTTTCCTACTCGCACGATGTAAAGTCAAATTTCAGATGTCTGAGTTATTATTTGAACACTTAAATTTTAAAAATTCATAATTTTGATAAGAAAATGTTATAAACATCAAAAGGTAAACATATTCGGGATCCCAAACATATTATTATTGTTTGTTTCTCAAGGAATAGGAACAACACTCCGATCACATATACAATGACTAAACTGATTAACATGAAAACCTAGTTGAATCTTTGTCCTAAAGTCCTAGCATTGCCTCTCACAATGTAAATGCAAGCCTCTCCATTTTCGTCACTACAACACATGAAAAGTCTCTTTTGGAACATGTCACTGATGAAATACCTTAGTTTTAATTAATCCAAGAGGTAGAATGTATTGGATTTAGTGGATTTGCATCCATGGAAGGAAAAGATCTATATTTGAAGAAGAAGAGAGAGCAATTTAATTTTTGAGTGTCGCGCAAAATACCTATTTTGTAAACATTTCTCAAACAATCCAATTTCAAATACAAAACCCAAAAAGTGTCCATTTTCATAATAAACCCGAAAAAATTAATGCAAATACATTTGGATCTATGTCTTGCAAATTCTGAAAGTGCTCCTGATTTTGGATCAACCATACACATATAAACCACACAGCTTTAATACGTAGAAATAGACTACGTGTATGTTTTTTGTCATTGGATCGATAAAATTTGATTTATAGCTTAAATTCTATTTTTTGTAAACATTTTATTTAATTTATCAATTATATAGGAGAAGAATCGAATCCTAGATGCAATAATGTTAGTTGTAATATTCTAACTATCAGAATGCAATAATTTTATCCTTTTGTATAGTGATCAAATAGATTTATATTGACTTTACTATAGATCATGATGTCTCGTCAAAGAGGACTGCTTTTTCTCCAAATATTTTGATTGGATCGTAGAACAGTGCGATTGGTTCACCATTGAACAGCCTAGTGAATATTTAAGAGAACAAATATATTACGTTCAAGATATATTGCTCTCAAGCACTTTCATAGCCGAACGTACAATCGAGGATTTTGGTGTTGATGAATCGAAGTGAATCTTATGAGTATTTTGCTCAGCCGAACAAGTTCAATCTTCTCGTTGATAGATTTTGGTATCACTAAATGATTCGTGTTTCATTGTACAACATGCGTTTTGATTCTGTAACTTTGGAAAATTCGCAATTAAACATATATGATCTTACAAAGGCTGCGCCTCCGGTTAGTGCTTGCTTCTTCTATTCTTAAAAGTTGATAGTCGGTCTCACACACATATTAAAAAACTAACCATCGATAAATTAGATGGCCAAGAGTAGATAAATTAGATTAGTAATTCACGTTCATTTTATTAGTTTAATTGTAATTAAACTCGGCTCAATTTTTGAATTGAGCCGAGTATATCTACCTCTTATTTTAGTGTGTTCTTCCGGAGGAGCACGAATGCAAGAAGGAAATTTAAGTTTGATGCAAATGGCTAAAATTTCTTCGGTTTTATGTGATTATCAATCAAGTAAAAAGTTATTCTATATATCAATTCTTACATCTCCGATTAATGCTTTAACTATACCTCTAATGTTATAAATAACTATTTATATATTATATTATAATATTATTGTTTGTGGGAAAGGTTAGTAAAAGAGAAGAAGCGAGAGACGTGAAGAGTGCAGAGAGGATTGTGACGTTTTTTTATATATCAAGAAGTGAATTACAAGAAGTGAAAACACATAATATATATAGTAAACACGAGGCGGTGAAACAAACTTCATAGGTAAAAAAGATAATATATCTTACCATTGGATGAGTACGATATATTATTATTCTAAATAAATAATTATCTTATTTATAACATTCTTTTTTAGTTATCCAATACTAAATCAATTATACTGTCTCATTAAAAAATAATCATAAAAAATTTAATAATATAAAAGTTATATAAAAAATACCACAACATAGTCTTCTCTTTAAAATAATAGATATATTTTCTTCACAAATTTTGTAATTGACAGATCTGGATGTTGTGAACATGTTTCCTAAATGTTGTACTGGAAAAAACTTTCATAAATATATCAACTGCATTGTTCATTAAATGAACGTATTAAATATCTACTTCTCGAGTTCTCGTGTGTAGGAGAGAAATCATGGAAAAATATGTTTTGTTCGGACATTTTTGATTTAACTTTCGTTAAGTTGTGTAGCAATATTGTCATTAAACAATTTTACTTGCTTCTTGTATATATTGAATCATATATCTGAGCCACACATTTTCTACATGCTTCATGAAGTGAAATTGTTTCTACATGATTTGAAAACGTTGCGATTAGAGTATGCTTTTGTGAACGCCAAGAAGCTCCAGTGCCTTCGATTATGATAATATATCCGGTTTGCGATCAGATTTTATGTGGATCAGATAAATAGTTTCTCATTTCAACTTATTACCCGGTTTGATTAATATATCCGGTTTGCGGTCTGAACAAATACCCATTTATACCCTACGGGTTTTACATGTCCGGGTGTTGTGATAATAGGTCCCAAAACATTTTTTTAGGGAGTTCAACTTATGGTCATTTCTCATTTCTCCCAATCATATGTTTTCTGGTATTCCAATATAGACCTTGAATTTGGATCATCACTTTCATCATCCATTTCTTTTGATACAAAGAATGAGAAAATTCGACCATCATCTTGTATCTCATTTCTAACCCACAGCTTTTCATTTTGGGTATAATAAACGGAAATCTCATGATTTTTCATATTAATGTCCTCTTTAAGACTTTTCTTTGTATATGATTCTTCTATACCACTTTCATTTAATTCTCCCATTTTTTTTTCTTTCAAAGATTTTTATCCTTTAATCCCATTAGTCTCTCCCTTTTCAACTGAACTTAGAGCATGCTTAATGGTGATACACCATAATTCTCTAATTAATTCTTTAATAATAAATTTAATATTAATTTATTGTTTAAGATTCAACTAGTTTTTGCAAATTTTTATAGGTTTAATGGTGAAATTCAAAAGATAATAATAAAAAAATTATTTTCAAATTTTTTAAAAAATTGCCAAAAAATGAAAATCAAATTACTATAAAAAATATTGTGGATTACTAAAAAAGACTAATATAATATGTTGCATTAATTATTAAACATATATTACAATACGTGAAAATATAAAATCAATGAAAAACATAAAAAAGTATGATGAAGATCACAAGCAATTTGATTCTAGTTTTCATTTTTGCCAGATTTTTGCCAAATATGCTCAACCAAATAAGCTTTCAATTGGTTATGCATTATCTCTTCCCGAATTCGAGCTCGATTGACAATCATATTGTGTACATTGGTAGGCTTCTCCGTAGAATACGTGAACTCCACATGTGATGTCATGTTTCCTTCTTCTACTTTGAATTCTGATAAATCATATTGAGTGCATAGGTCTCGTTTGTCTTCAACAATCATTATGTTGCCTATTTTTGTCTTATCCAAGAAAAGAGATGGGTTTCAAACAATATCAAACCAAGCTTTCAACACTCCAAAAGCACACCTAACATCTTTTTGACAACTTCTTGATAATTAGCAAATAATGATGATTTCTCATCTTGTGGCCGAAAAATTGATTGAATAAACGTTGTGCAGTTTGGATATATACCATATGTGAGATAGTAAGTCATATGGTATTGACGCCCATTGATAACGTAGTTGACTAAAGGAGCTCGACTTTCTAATATATCATCAAAACCGGTGAGCAGTCAAGAACATTAATATCATTACATGTACCCGGAGGTCCAAAAATATGTCTCAAATCCACAGATCTTGTGAAGCCACAACCTCTAAAACGAGTGTGGGTTATTCATGTCTACGTGAATATTGTCATTTCCAAGCTGTTGGACAATTCTTCCACTCCCAGTACATACAATCAATGCTTCCTATCATCCCGGGAAATCCCTGAAACTCTTCAATATCTAGTAATCGTTGGAGATCCTCGGGTGTTGGCCTTCTCAAATAATCATTTTCGAACAAGTGTATAACTCCAACCATAAAACTTTCTAAGCAAATTCTACTAGTACTTGCACTCATCCAGAAGTATTCATCAATCGCATCAGGTGCAACACCATATGCCAAAAGACGAATTGCGGCAGTACATTTTTATAAGACATGAAAACCAAGTCTTCCGGTGGCATCTAGTCTCTATTGAAAGAATGGTAATTTGTTGGATAGTCTTTCAACAATACGCATGAACAGTCGCTTGCTCATTCTAAATCATCGCTGAAACATGTTGTCAAGGTAATTTGGCTGCTCACAAAAGTAATCTTTCCACAATTAAATATATACCGCCTCTTTACGTCTTTATATATGAATTCATGTTTTCTTCGCTTTCTTGGCCGCTTGACGTTCATTGTAGTCATTTATACAATCTTCAAAACCTTTGTCGAAAATTCTATTGAAATTGTCATTGAAGCTTTGATTAATAAGTTCATCAAAAGAAATGTTTTTGTTTTTTGGTAAATTTGAATCCCTAGAAAGAAAAATATAAGCAGAAGGAAAATATAACAAAATGAGAAGGAAAACATACTTGGTTACATATATATAATGCATTGAGACATTGATTGTTAGAACTACATTACATAAAACAACACATTTATCACACTATACTATAGTACACATTTTGGTACAACAACTTAGAAAATAATAAGAAAAAGACCACAACTTAGAAAATTATAAGAAAAAGACAACAGCTTAGACAATAATGTACACAGCTTGCCGACACACACTTCCAACTTTAATACACACTGCTCCAACTACAATGTCAATCAATGTGGTTTTCCTTCCCCCTTCTAGCTTTAGACTTTCACTTCATCTTCCTGCATACTCGAAAGCAGACAAATACAAAACAGAACAACTGGCTTAATTAAAATTAAACAAACGAAGTCCCAAAACAAAGAAAACAACAATGAACTAACAAGTATATCATATTACCTAGCCTATTACAACATGTCAAACATTAGCTTAATGTTCAGTTTTGAGCATCAAATTATCCAGAATCTTCTGCCTGGATAATAATTCTTTGGCGCCAAATCTTTCTCCTTAATCATCCACATTTCTGCAAGCTCATTCAAAGAACACTTGTTTCTTTCTTCAAGCTTTCGCTTTCATCTCTTTTTCCCGTTCTCCTTCGCCACCTTAACACTTATAGGCCTCTCAATTGTTTCATCGTCCATAGTTCTTTTATTACTTATGTTATTTTCTGGAGTATTCAAAGAACACCATTTTTTGATCGTTTCTTAAACTTCTCCAGACATGCTCCAAATTGAACTTCACCTTTCGATCTTGGCAGTACAACTTGTATGTCAGGTCCATAACATCATCGTCTGATTGCACATTGCTTCTTTGAAGCGAGGCATAGTCTTAGCAGCCAGCGAAGTTGCTCACATTCTCATTCATTTTAGACCATTTTTGTTTACATGTGTTGCTCTCCCGCATTATAAGATTGGACACAACAGGACTTGCAGCATAATACGCTGTACCTCTATTCCAAAAATTCCCTCCTCTTGATCATTCCCCACTATTGCGTCTTTGTTTGTGTTTAACCAAGCACTCATAAAAGCATTTTCTTCAGGGACACTCCATCTATGCCTAGATTCTCTTTGGTTTGTAGGTGAATGTGTTTCAAATTCTGGAGTATTGATCTCTTGCTAGTTGTTCAAGAGATCAGTAAAGTTTGGAGAGGAATTTAATGGAGCAGTAAAGCTTGGAGAGGAACCCATTTACTCTCATATAAGAATGACCTGGTTTGGAGAATTGTGAGATACAGATTTGGGTTAATTATAACACAAAGAGTTAATAACGAGCATGCTAACCTAAATTCAATAAGGGTTAGGTGAAATTTAAGTTAGTCAGTTAGTTGGCTGATGTCTCCATTACCATAAATTGTGTAGTTTGAATTAGGTTTTAGTTTCCTTTAGTTCAGTTTCAATTAAATTTTGATTTAGTTAAGTTTTAGTTCCCTTTAACTAGATATAAAAAAAGCTACTCAACAAGTTTTAGTTTCCATTAAGCATGTTTAACTAGCTACAGAACAATACTCAAACAATGTTACCTAGAGATATTCAAGGTGAAATTAGCTGGACACACAAAAATTTTGGTATTTGTTAATGTGAAGAGGACAATTATGCTACTTAGAAACAGGGTGCGTAATCATGAAACCCTGAATCACTCACTCTTTAGCTTTTTGAAATTGTTCTTGTAGACTCATTTTATATAGAATGTATCTAAAGCATCTATCATAGTTGCTCCAAGGCCACCAAAGCTATCAGTACCATCTTTTGTCAGAGGCTAAAAATAAGAAATGAAAAGATAAAATAGCTTCATACTTTCATATATTTTGTAGAATTCACGAAGAAAATAATCTTAGTACTTATGTAACACAATACTTTCAAGTCTATAGAAAGCAAAAGGCTCAACATAATATATAAAATGCAGACACCAAATTTCACAACATATAAAAACTTAAGGAACTTATTAAACCAAGTGTCATCTCGAATTAGGTAACTAGAACCATATGGATAATACAAGGTCTGACAATTTGCTAAACACAATAATTGAACACGAAAACTGAATTTATACGAGTATAATACCAAGCACAATCTAGACTTATATACTAAGCCAATAAATCAATTCTACTTTCCATGGTTTCAAGCACCAGAACATAGAAGAAATGGAATATATAACAAAACCTAAAAACACAATATAGTAAAATCGTGATCGAAATCAAAAGAGAGAAACTCACAAAAGTATCTAAATCGAACAGATCGAACTCAATACCTAGACCGCAAATTATCCTAGATTCCACGCGGTCGTAATACCATGGAAACACGATTTAACAACAACTAACAGATCGACCTCAATAATAATTGGTATCAAAAAAAATCAAACCCACCTCCACCGTTGAATTTGATAGCACTTTGCAGCTTGACGATAGTGGAAGCATCTCACGTGCTCACGGCTAGATTCTCGTCTCCAAAGCGAGAGAGAATTTTGATTTTTTTCTAACGCTATCTAAAAAACAAAAAAAATTACGTTTTCTTACTTCATAATGTATTTAAACGTGGAACCACAAGATGGCACCACGTGACATGGTTGAGATGTCACCTTTTTGTATCGGTGAATGCATTTGGTATCTGGTTTACCAGATTTTGTAAATGCACAATTTTTTGAACTTCTAGTTCACGTTGTTTCATAAGAGGATCAAGGTGCAATACTGAAGATGTGTACCATGTAATATCTTTTGAAACTTCTCTAGTTTCTCCACCTAATGCTGGAAATTCATCTTCATAAAATATACCAGTTTTTGGTTCCAGATACCGAATTATACTTGGTTATGTATACTCGATATATACATGACGACATAAACCGCGAACCAAAAACTTGGAGATGGAATATATCTGGCTTCTCACTAGATGTTAATTCTAATGAGGAGTATTTATTATATGCATTCGACCTTATTTGAATGAGTGTTGCAGCATGCAAAATTGCATGACCCCATATTAAAATTGGGAATTTTGTTCTCATTATTAATAGTCTAGCAATAAATTGTAACTGTTTGATCAAAGACTCAGCCATACCATTCTGTGTGTGAACATGTGGGACTAGATGTTCAACATCAATTCTCAATGACATACAATAATCATTAATGGCTTGTTCAGTGAATTCACCAGCATTATCAAGTCTTACTTTCTTTATTGTATGATCATGAAATTGTGCTCTCAATCTGATTATTTGGGCAGTGAATTTTGTGAAAGCCATATTTTGTATGCTTAATAGACACACATGTGACCATCTACTAGATGTGTCAATTAATACCATAAAGTATTTAAATGGCCCGCATTGTGGGTGGATAAGCCCACAAATATCACCATGAATTCTTTTTAAAAATCTTGGAGATTCATTCCCAATTTCTGCTGGTGATGGCCGATTTATTAAATTTCCAAGAGGACAAATAATACATGGAAATTTTCCTTTTGGATTTTTTTTTTTGGTTTCCAACACATGGCCATTTGAATTTTCAACAATTTTGCTCATCATGACTGAACCAAGATGCCCTAAATGTTCATGTCATATTTTGAACTACATATAAACGTCTGGTTTACATTAATATATGATTCAATCACATTTATTTTTATGGAATACATTTTGGAGGATATATATGGCAGCTTTTCCAATATATATTTTCTCTTCGGAATGACTGATATAATGTCAAGATATTTAATGTCATTCTTATTCATAGTTTCTATATGATATCCATTTTTACGGGTATCCATGAAACTTAATAAGTTTCTGTAAGACTTGGGGGATAGCACATTATTTAATTCAAATTTTGTTTCTCGTGCCATTGAAAAACTAGTTTTTTCAAAGCCCATAATTATGTTTTCATTAACATATATATATATATATATTCATGCTTCCAGCGGAAAATTTTATATCAAGAGAGGAGAAATATTTTTAATTCTTAAGTATCATGTGCGTTGTAGCACTGTATGTTAGACAAATATCACCATCCCCGTTCTTAAATTTCAATATTTTTTTATTATAAACATATGCGTTAATATATAGAAAATAAAATTTACTATCAAATAAAAATTATATTATAAGCAGAAGGAAACATAATAAAACATTATCATGTCATATTATCTTTTTGGAAGATATTAACTGTTTAAATTTTTGTTGATATCTTCAAGATCGACAATGAAATCATAATTACATTGTGATGTATATCATGGTGTATGCTTTTTCCTCATTTTAAGTCATTTTGACTTATCGATGGTATTAAAGAGCTTATTTTATCTTAAAATGCATCCTTGTTGTAATTGTCCACCTTATAATTATTTCAAGAAATATTAAGGGCATTGATCTTAAGTTTAGCCAAATTTGACATGATAACTGTACAATTATATCTTTGGACAAAATTTATTTTCATCGTTCTTCTTTACTGTTTTCGTAAATGTTCTAAAAATTTTAAAGTATTAATATGAGGAAACATAGTGTACCATATGATCATGATTGTGAAGGTATAATCTATTTACCACTGATTTGGAGAATGCAATGCATTTCATCCTAAATATATATGGAGAAACTTTTATTAAAACAGCAAACCGACCATTATAACAATATATAAAATTTAAATTTAAAACGGATATTATAATAATAAATAAATTAAATTTAAATATTAATATATATATATATATATATATATATTTGATGAGTGAATCACACAAAAGTAAAACCCATTATTATAAAAGAACGTAAAATATATTTGACATAAAATAAATCGTATTTTTTTATATTGGAGCAGAGCAACTTATACTAATAACATGTTATAAATAACTATTTATATATTATATTATTCTAATATTATAGTTTGTGGGAAAGGTTAATAAAAGAGAAGAAGAGAGAGACGTGAAGAGCGTCGAGGGAATTGTGATGTTCCCTTATATATCAAAAAGTGAATTACAAGAAGTGAAAACACATATTTATAGTAAACATGAGGCGATGAAACAAACTTCATGGATACAAAAGATAAAATATCTTACCATTAGATAATTACTATATATTATAATTCTAAATGGATAATTATACTATTTTATAACATCTATCACTTTTTTACAATGAAAATTTCACAATAACTACGAACAACATATAAATTTTATATTAATCTTTACCGCCAAATATCAGATATAAAATTTACATAAATACGAACAGTTTTTTTTGCTAAATTTCGAAGGAAAAATAGTAATTTAATACACTCTATTATTATAGAATGATATACATTCTTAAAAGTTTGTGATACATTAATGTTGGTCAATAAACAAATACAGTTTTTAAAATTTTATGAACCAAAAAATAGAAACAATAAAATCTATATTTTCAGAGTACTAGAGACTAGACAATAGAAGATAACAGAGATCAACAATGAATTCTAATTTCGAAGAAAAATGGACAATTATTTAACTGGACCAACAAATACAAACAAAGTTTGTAAGGAAAAGTATTTGTCAGCTATGATAACCATTAATTTGGTAGCCAAATCGAAAATAATAACCTTTGTAAATTAAAAATTCGTATAATAAGTATATGAAATTATAGTTTCACAAGTTATAGTTGATCTACCAACAAATTTCTTTTTTTTAACTTTAAAGCAATCTCTTTGGGAATGGCTAGATAAGTCCAAAATATAAAATAAAAGGAATTGAGAAATCTAGATCCATAAAATAGAACTTTGATAGAAAAGATTATTAATCTGGACACTTAACCATAATTCCTCATATATAATTTATTTTTCTTATTAATATGTATTTATAGCGACTTAGTAGTATTAATATAAACCCCATCTTAACGACTATAGAGAGATATATTGTATTAGAGATTTTATACCAAAAATATATATAATCATTACATAAACAAGTTTCAAAAAGGAAAAGAACAGCAAAAACGCTGCATATGTTGGCACAGTAGTTAATAAAAACAAATACAATGTGAGCTAAATCTTAATTGGTAGATCAATCATTGTGAAAAGAAGTATGTAGAAATTTGATGTAATGGATGTAGTTAGTGTATTGTCCAAACAGACCGTAGTGTCCATAACAAAAGAAAGATAAAATACAGACGTCGTCCCAAATTTTTCAAGCCACTTTGGTAATGGATATGTCTGCAAGTTGAGTGATATTTTTCATATTTGGCGTCTTTCTTTTTCAATGATCAATGACGTACTCTAATCATATTTGCCGTCTCCTTCTTCCTTTTTCTATATTTTTAATATATTTTATATTCAGATAAAATTATTGGTAATAGACATGTGAATACAGTGTTCGTATATGCCAGATATTTGCATTTGTATCTGTTTTTTTTTAGAAAAACGGATAACGGATGCGGATATTGATTTTACAAATCAGCGGATAACAGATACGGATACAGATAATGCAAAAACTAGAAATGGATATCTGCGGATATCTCTTTTTATATTTTAAAATATTTTAAATATATATTAAAATATTTAAAGTATTTTTTAAATTTAAATTTTTAATATTTTTTCTGCGGATATCCGTTTTTCACGGATATTTTTAGTTCGGATATTCATTAAAACAGATTCGGATACGATTGAAATTTGGTAGATTTAACAGATACATATACGGATATCTTGAAAAATTCCAAATATCTGTTCTGTAACCGTCTTAGTTGGTAACCCCAGACTATTGGTAGGAAAACTAATGTAAACGTTTCTAAATTGGTTCTAAAAATAAAATGAAGTTGTGATATACTTATATAGATATATTACTTCTTTGTGAAATTCTTGGATATCTGTTGGAATTAGTCACTTAAATTGTTGAATATTAACCTAATTTATAAATAAGCAAATTACCTTGTGTGCGAAAACTAAGTATTAATCTGTTTAAAGCAATAATATTGGCTAATATGATGTGGATAGTGGTAAGAATAATTTATGATACATATCCACGTATCTATAGTAAATATTTAACTCAAATATTATATTTTAGAAATAAAGTTTCTTTTTTGGTATGCCATGTTGAGTAGTACACATGATCCTGGACACTGTTAGGTGATAGATACATTGGGCTGCACTTCAACAAAAGTAACCAAATTCTTCCAGATTTAAAAAGTATTTATAAGAAATTTAATTACAATGAATGTAACCAGCTTAGTATTTGATTATTTCATATTAAAAGTCAAGTATAGAGAAATTATAACATTTACTAGGCCAAAGGATTCAGAGCTTTTATATTATGTCTAAATAAGAGTACCTCAAATTCAAACTGAAACCCCATCAAATTATTGATGAAACTAGAAATGCTAAATAGCTCCATAACACACCGAAATTAATATATATATATTAATTACAAAACAATGAATTATGAAAAAATAAAATAAAACAAATCAAACTGAACTGAAATTATCACAATTTATATATGATTTTTCTTTTAAAGTGATTTCAAGTAAACCTAAGAAAAGAATCTAATATGCTAAATTGAATTTTAAATTGTTTTAAATGAATTTAAGTTTTTGTAACAACTGATAAATGACTACTTTTTGGAAAAGTAAAAACTAATAAATGTTTGACGATAAAACTAAACTATAACCAAACGGTAAACCGAAATACCCCTAGACTAGGTCATTAAACTGTTTGACATTACTAGTGATAAAAAACAAAAACAAAAACAAAAACAAAAACAAAGTTTGACATGAATTTAATTAGAGCCACCTTTTTCCTCGTGTCTGTATATATATAGACATATAATGCACATCGTTATAATCGAACTATCATCATCTTTCACTCATCGTTAACATTACAATCTCCTCATCTTCATTAGATCAAAATACTTCACTACATCCTAAAACATGGCACCGACTCATCCTGATCCAACCGCCTCTCGCCACGTGGCAGTAATCGGAGCCGGAGCCGCGGGTCTCGTAGCTGCTCGTGAGCTACGTCGTGAAGGCCACTCAGTGGTCCTCTTAGAGCGCGGAAGCCAAATAGGAGGCGTGTGGGCTTACACTTCTCAAGTCGAACCCGACCCACTTAGCCTCGATCCGACCCGACCCGTCGTTCACTCAAGCCTCTACAAATCCCTACGCACCAACATCCCTCGAGAATGCATGGGTTTCACCGACTTCCCTTTTGCCACCCGACCACACGATGGTTCGAGGGATCAAAGAAGACATCCGAGTCATAGTGAAGTTTTTGCTTACTTGAGAGACTTTGCTAAAGAATTTGATATAGAAGAGATGATAAGGTTCGAGACGGAGGTTATTAGGGCGGAGCCGGAGACGGCGAAGGAGGAGGAAGGGAAGTGGAAAGTTCAGTCGAAAAGCGCCGATGGTGTTGTAGATGAGACATACGACGCCGTTTTGGTTTGTAACGGACACTATACAGAGCCTCGTCATGCTCTTATCGCTGGTAAGTACAGATCTTAACGTATCCTAAATTTTGTGATTTATTTGTTCAACTTAAGAAATATATCATCGAAATATAATTGGTTATAAAACATTTAGAAGTGATGTTACATCACTAAAATATCATCCAAAAAAAAATTATTTCATTTTTGTAAAGCCAGAGTTTTCTGCAATAAAGAAAACAGAGTTTTCTTGAAAGATAATGACTCATTCGTCAAAACAATATCAATGTTTTTTTTTTACTAATTTTTTGTTTTTTACAGGCATAGAGTCATGGCCAGGCAAGCAACTTCACAGCCACAATTATCGTGTTCCTGATCCATTCAAAGATCAGGTACTTGCCGAAGAATTTCATCGCTAGTTCTGAATCTAGTGATATCATATCAACATTCCTCTTCACTTTTAACTCTTTGATCGTTTTCTCTGTGTTGTGTTTTCAGGTGGTTATAGTGATAGGAAGCTCAGCGAGTGGTGTTGATATCAGCAGAGATATAGCGAAGGTTGCAAAAGAAGTCCATGTCTCGTCTAGATCAACTTCACCAGAGACATACGAGAAGCTTCCCTGTTTCGACAATCTATGGCTTCACCCAACGGTACTTACTAACCGGAAAAACGAATGATTCATGCTGATTGTTTTGATGATTCAATTCAATTACAATACCAATGAATGATTCAACTCAGCCTATTTTCATTGTAGATTGAAACTACCCGTGAAGACGGCTCAGTGATTTTCAAAAACGGGAAGACTGTTTACGCTGATACCATTATGCATTGTACCGGGTAAGATACAATTTAGCTGACCTCTTCTCTAAAATAGCTTTTAAAACATTTGAAAACGTTTTCATTAACCTTCTTAAGTTCTTGTTGTTTATGTCAGATACAAGTATTACTTCCCGTTTCTTGACTCAAAAGGTGAAGTAACCGTCGACGATAATCGTGTTGGACCACTGTATAAGCACGTATTTCCTCCAGCTCTAGCTCCAGGCCTATCGTTCATCGGCTTACCATGGCAGGTTAATAATCTCAATAATATGCTTTTTGCGGACATATCTTTATTGCTTTTTGCAAATGATGTCATTGTTTGTCTTATAGATCACTCCATTCCCGATGTTTGAGCTTCAAAGCAAGTGGGTCGCAGCAGTTTTGTCCGGGCGAGTATCTCTCCCATCGCAGGAGGAGATGATGGAAGACACTAAGGCATTCTACGACAAGCTTGAAGCCTCGCGCATTCCCAAAAGATATACACATTTGATGCCTGATGACTCTCAGGTACGTATAAAGCTTCTCATACCACTACATTTCAGAAACATATTGATGAGATTTGGTTAAGACCAAACATTCTTTAATTTGTTGAATCTTTTGTGGCAGTTCGAGTATGACAATTGGCTTGCGGATCAATGTGACTATCCCCGGATAGAGAAATGGAGAGAACAAATGTTTTACATTGGTTTCAAGAGAATTTATTCACAGTCTGCTACATATAGAGACAATTGGGACGATGATCATCTTATAATAGAAGCATACGATGATTTCGTCAAATATATGTCAAGCTATCCGGAACTTTTACCGTTGCTCAAAACCTAAAAGTTGATAATTGACATGTAAAGGGCATTTGGGGTTAAATGTAAAATAAATAAAAGATTTGGGGTGATTTCATGATATGTAATAAAATAATAATATAGGATGCTTTGAAGAAGGAAAAAAGTGAGTTTGCCATTGTATGATTGCGCGCTCGTCACTGATGACATCAGTAAGCACAAATGACTCGAGACTTTACGAGTCCGACTTGACTTGTTATCAGACCCACTTCACCTTTTTTTAATTATTTTTCTATAAAGTACCCACTAAATCTGATTTTAAAAGTGTCCATTTAACATAAAAATTAACAAAATAAATAAATTAAACGATTATTTATTAAACATCTAATTTTTTTGTGGACTTCTAATTAAATCTCAAAATTATAGTGACCAAACCAATTCAATTCAATGTTAATTTTATTAATAGAAAAAATTAACTCCGTTTATGCCCGTTAACTTGCGTGGTTGAATGAAACACAACATTTCACTAATGTTTTGTTACACAAAAACTTTCTCTTTAGAAATCCTAAATCAATAGAGAGAGAAACAAAAAAAATTTCAAATCTCTTTAAGTCTAGTTCTTCCTTTCACTAGATCTATCAAAATCGAAGAGGAAGAGGAAGAAATCAGAAGCTATGTGAGTCCTTAATAGTACTATCACGCTATTAATAATCTTTTAGCGAGAGATTCTACTTCGTAGAGTCAGTCTCAACAAGAAGCAGAGAGATTGTTGCTTGAACCAGAAATTGAGCGCAATGATTCTGAGGGTGAAGAAGAGGTTGAAGATGCAAAAGATCTAGATAGAGACAACGAAGAATATGTCGAGGAAGATGGAGATAGACTGGTTATTGACGACGAAGAATATGTCGAGGAAGATGGATATAGATTGGGCGTCGACGGAAGAGTGTAATGATTTCGAATCTTATTTTGCAGAAGTTGAGAATGACGAAGCTGAAGATGAAAAAGATAATGGAGATGATTTAAGGAATGAGGAAACAATTCCTGATCAGTTCTCATCAGACGAAGATGAAAACAATGTGCATGATGTTGGTCATGCTTCCTGAAGAAGATGAAGAAGAGTTTTCATACGGTTAGGGAAGACATTCAACTCACCTGATACTGAGGTACTCATTGAAGTCTCAATTTGATATTAAGATGTATAATAGTGTAGGAGCTGAGTGTTCGGATAAACGATGTCCATGGTGGTTATATTGTTCTTACGTGAGGAGGTTAAGGAAGATGTAAGTGAAGGTTTTTTATGATAAGCATATATGTTGTACCCACAAAGATGTTGAAACCGAATACAATAGTGTGGCTATGAAGATAAGTTGAGGAAAAATCTGAAGATAACGAAGCATGAAATGGCAGCTGAAATACTTAGGGAGTACAACCTCACGGTCAGTGAAGAGCAGTGTGTCAAGCAAAGACCATACTTGGAAAATAAAAAGAGCTACTCATGTTGCTCAATTTGATAAAATTTTGGACTACCAAGCTGAAATTCTACAGTCCAACAAAAACTCTATATTCGAAATAAAAACCATTCCAGGGTCATTTATTGGAAATAAGCAGAGGTTTCTTCAAATGTTAATATGCTTTGATTCACAAAGAAAAAATTGGAAAGAGACTTGTAGGCCAATTATAGGTTTAGATGGTGCATTCCTTAAGTGGGATATTAAAGGGCAATTACTAGTTGCAGTATGAAGGGATGGTGACAATAGGATAATTCCTTTAGCATGGGCAGTAGTTGAGGTTGAAAATAATAGCAATTGAGACTGGTTTATTAGATTGTCGGTTGTTATTTTAGAGCTTCAAGATGGAAGGAGTGTTGCTGTGATTTGAGACAAACAAAAGGTAGTTCTCATGAATTCAAGTTCTCACTTATTTCATGAATCAATTGCTATGATTAACATGTTTTTTTTATCTCTGCAGGGTTTAGTTAACGTTGTACACAATGTACTTCCACAAGCTGAGCATCGACAATGTGCAAGATACATTATGGAAAATTGGAAGAAAGGTAATCACGACATGGAGCTGCATCATCTTTTTTGGAAAGTTTATCGGAGTTATACTCACAGTCTAGGGCATTTTTTAGGCTAGGAACCTTCTCTAATGATATTTTGAACAATCTTAGTGAATTTTTTAACATAACCATTAGACAAGCTAGAAAGACAGAACATTGTCAAATTGTCTCGACTACAATTATTACCAACTTACATATTTCATTTTACCAAAATATACACCTTACATACTTTCATCTTAAGAGTTGTCTTAACACCTTACATGCTAGACAATGGAACAATTTTTTTTTCAACTTCAAAGCTTACATAGACAATGACAATAATTAAGATGCAAAGAACTACAAGCTTTCATCTTCATGTTCAAATTTTTTATGTTTATTTTGCTATTGTCAACCTCTTCCTTTAGATCTTTGATCACCATCTTCACCTCCTCAAGCTCGGATTTGACATTATGTATTTATGTTTGAATCAATTACAACCTCGACAATGTTACTTCAACTTCTTTAAGCATAGCATCCTCAATCCATTGGAATAAATGATTCTAATAAAACTATTCGAGTAAATGATTCTAACTACACATTATTAAAACAAATCGAACACAAATATGAAATCACAATTCAATTTTTACCTCCTTTTTACTTGTACATCCAAAAAATGGCCGACATGGGTTATCCTTTGTTTTTGATGTGAGGATTTTCACATCTAATCCACAACCACACTTCAAAAAAAATCCAAATCTATCACCATGTCGATTACCAGATTGTACTAAAGAGTCCGAATTTATTAGAAAGACACGATAAAATCAGAGCTAAGTATCTTCCACAATCGAATTTGGGGATTTTTCGTTATTTTTTCTATCGATTTAGGGTTCTAAAAGAAAGCTTTTGTGTCACAAAGCAGAAGTAAAATGTTGTGTTTCATTTAACCACGTGAGTTAATGGCCATAAATGAGGTTAAGTTTTTCTCTCAGTGAAATTAGCGTCAAGTTTAATTGGTTTGATCAACTACAATTTGAATGTTTAGTTTTTTTTTTGTCAACATTGGACCACAACTGGCCGGACCAAAAGTCAAATTCCTATATAATGTAAGCAGCGGGATTCGATCCCTTGTTGTACAAATACGCCTGTTTTTAATAGATTTAATTATCGAATGTTTAATTAAAAGGTAACAAAAAATTTACATATTTAATAAATTATCATTAACATTCAATGTTTAATTTGAATCTTTTGGTAATTTTATGTTAAGTCAACACTTTTCCCAAATCTAATTTGTGAATTTATTACAACATATGGTCTAATATTCCACTAGAAAATATTCTAAGCCAAATGAGGAATAATTATTCACGTCAATTAATGGTCCAAACTCCAAAGCTTTTGACACATTCATGGCTTATTTATTATCTAATGATAATGTTGACAAAAGAACAGATATTTCTTGGGTTTGACCAAAAAACAGAATTTTTTGACGAAAACAGAGCAAATCTGCATACATGGGAAACGAGGCTAGCTCGATATATAAATTGATAGTATTTAACTTTCTTTTATCTTTTACTATTATTTATGTTTCGTGGATTTGTTGTTTGGTTCGTGTAACTCTAACTACGTTGTGATCTAGTCAATTCAAATGTGCACCCACGACTTGTTTGATGAATTGCTTCTGTGAAGATTGTTGAAGTACTCCTTTCTCAAGTGAATCACTTCTCCTAGATAAAGGGAATGTTGCTTGTGAGTTGAGTAAGTCCCGTATCTGAGCCCAAGATGACTCCATTTCTATACATTGGGTTTGTCTTTCCTATTTTCTTTTTCATTTTGTATGAACTGATGATAGATAAGAAATATGGCGGTTCTCTGTTTTTTTAGAATAATAAATACAGTGAACTCTTTGGACTGGTTCAAAGTTTACGTTTTTACTACACACTTCTACATACATTGAAAAGTCTTCGATTTTTTTTCTTATGCATTCAAATGCATAGACTTTTCCATTCCAAAGGTAAAGTGCTCGCCTCTGTTTGGTTTGTTATAATTCATTCAGTCAAAATACGAACTACAACAACGTAGAAGCGGAAGGATCACTATAGAATCTAGAACTTGCCTTAAGTCGGTCTAACGTAAGCCTCACGACAACAAAAAATCTAATTAGTTACTCATTTTCCTATGTATTGTCTGTGAACTTTTCTCTCTCTCTTCCTCCATTTTGCAGAGATGGGAGGTTGCGCCTCTGTTTCGTTGTCATGTGATTGAGTGTTGAATCAGTTCTCTCAGTGGTCATATGTCAGGGGGAGTTATATTCATAACCTCTCTGAGAATCTGGCTTCTCTGCAGAAAGCTATAGAAGTGCTCTACGTGAAGCGAGATGATGTGCAAGGAAGGGTAAACAGAGAAGAGTTTACTGGGCATCGTCAAAGGCTTGCACAAGTCCAGGTATGGCTCTCAAGTGTTCTCAACATACAAAACCATTACAAAGATCTGCTCAGCACTAATAACATTGAGCTTCAAAGATTGTGTCTATGTGGATTTTGCTCTAAAAATGTGAAAATGAGCTATCTTTATGGGAAAAGGGTTATCATGATGTTGAGAGAGATTGATAGTCTGAGTTCTGAGGGAGAATTTGATGTGGTGACTGAACCAGCTCCTATAGCTCAGGTCGAAGAGTTGCCTATCCAACCCACAATTGTTGGTCAGGAAAAGCTGCTCGAAAGGGTATGGAATCGTCTCATGGAAGATGAAGTCGGGATTGTGGGCCTGTATGGTATGGGTGGAGTAGGAAAAACCACCCTTCTCACGCAGATCAACAATAAGTATTCTGAACTACGTGGCAGATTTTATGTTGTGTTATGGGTTGTGGTGTCTAAAAATGCAACTGTTCATAAGATTCAAAGAAGCATTGGGGAAAAACTAGACTTTGTGGGGAAGAAGTTGGACGAGAAAAAGAAAAACCAGAGAGCCATTGACATCCACAAAGTTCTTAGGAGGAAGAAGTTTGTGTTTTAGTTGGATGATATATGAGAGAAAGTGATCTTAAATGTGCTTGGAGTCCGGAATCTACCAAGTGTAGAAAACGGATGTAAAGTAGCATTCACCACTCGTTCTAGGGAAGTATGTGGACGCATAGGAGTAGATTACCTAATGGAAGTCAGTTGTTTGGACCCCGAAAAATCCTGGGATTTGTTCAAAAAGAAAGTTGGGGATGGCACATTGGGATGCCACCCCCGACATTCCCCAGCTTGCAAGCAAAGTTGTGGACAAATGTCGTGGTTTACCACTAGCGCAGGACATTATTGGTGAGTCTATGTCATGCAAGACAACAATACAAGAATGGCATCACGCAGTTGAGGTGCTGGCTTCATCTGCTGCAGATTTTTCTGGAATGGAAGATGAAGTTCTTCCAATTTTGAAGTATAGCTACGATAGCTTGAAGTAGGAGCAAATCTTCTTTCCTGTATTGCTCTCTGTTTCCAGAAGATTTTAATGTCAAAAAAGAGGTGTTTATTGAATACTGGATTTGTGAGGGACTAATCGAAGAAGATCAAGGTAGAAAAAAAGCATTCAACCAAGGTTACGATATCATGGGTACTCTTATCCGTACATCTTTGTTGTTGGAGGGATCAAAGGATAATATTTTTGTGAGTATGCACGATCTGGTTCGTGAGATGGCTTTGTGGATAGCATCTGGTCTTGGAAAACATAAAGAGAGATGGATTGTGCAAGCCGGCGTTGGATTAGATGAATTACCTAAAGTCAAGAATTGGAGAGCTGTGAAAAGGATGTGCTAATGAATAATAATCTTGAAAAGATATCTGGCAGCTTCGAATGCGTAGAACTTATAACTCTTTTCCTTCAAAAAAAAACAAGTTAGTAGACATCTCAATGGAATTCTTTCAGTGTATACCTAGTCTAACTGTTTTGGATCTATCAGAAAATCTTAGCCTTGTTGAACTGCCAGAAGAAATGTCAGAGTTGGTGTCTTTGCAATATCTTGAAATTTCAGGGACAGTTATAGAGGGACTACCTCATGGTTTACAAGAGTTGAGAAAGCTCGTACAGCTGAAACTAGAAAGGACGGGAAGACTTGAGAGCATTTCAGGGATATCAAAATTATCAAGTTTGAGAACATTGAGACTACGAGATTCGAAAACGGCACTAGATATGAGCTTAATGAAAGAGGTACAGCTCTTAGAACACTTGGAACGTATAACAACAAATATATCGTCAAGTTTGGTTGGTGAATTGTTAAATTATCCCAGAGTATGGAGATGTATTCAACACATTTATATCAGGGACCGTGTACAAGAATCAGTAAGCGAATTGATTTTACCAGCTATGGTCAATATCTATTACATCTCCATATGGAACTGTGGAATGAGGGAGATAAAGATAGAGAAGACACCACAATGGAACAAAAATCTAATGAGTCCATGCTTTTCAAACCTCTGTAATGTGCGTATAGAAGGTTGTGATGGTCTAAAGGAGTTGACGTGGCTGCTCTTTGCTCCAAACCTTATTAGTCTCCGCGTATGGGGGTGTCTGCAACTGGAGGATATAATAAGCAAAGAGAAAGCTAGAACGCCTCAACTTGTTTCAATTGCCTGAGCTGAAGAGCATCTACTGGAATGCTCTGACTTTTCAATGTCTGAGATGTCTTGACATTCTAAACAACTGTCCAAAGCTGAGAAAGCTTCCACTGGGTTCTAAAAGTGTCGTCAAAGTTGAAGAATTTGTAATTAAGTAAAAGGAGGAGAAATGGATAGAAAGAGTAGAATGGGAGGACGAAGCCACAAGACGCCGTTTCTTACCTTCTTGTAGGTTACGTTGAAGAGATTATACACAGACCTTTGTGTTTGCTTCTGCTTCATTAACAGCATACTCAGTCTCAGACCTTTGTATTACTATTAGCCATAAATTAATACTTAACAGTTTTACATTATTCGGATAAATTAAAAAAGGCGGGACCCATCTTAATCCGAAGATATCAACGGCTGGATTTGGTTCACTTAGATCAAACTTCAGCGAACGAAAATCTCTCTCTCTCTCCCTCCCTCCCAGTGTTAAATTAAGTCTCCCGAGGTCGATTCGTGTGTCCGCTAATTCGTCCTCTTATCAATCGTCTTCGTCTCTAGAAGCTGGTATTATTTATATCGTGTAAATGATCGTGTTTGTCATTAACTTGATTTCTGAATAAGAAAATTGTGGACTTTTGAAAGATTTGGGTGTTGTTCTTTTCGTGGTCGCTAGCGACAGCGACAGCGACCACTTTTCAGTTTTATGTTCTTTTAGTGATCGCTGCGATCAGTCGCTGCAACTGGTCGTTGTGTTGTTCTTTTTACAGTCTCTGGCGATCAGCGACCAGTCTCAGCGACTGTTGCTGTGTTGTTCTTTTGATAGTCGCAGCGACCAACGACCAGTCGCAACAATATATTTCTTCATGAGACTTTAGTTGCTGGTTTTTCATAAAAAGGAAGTAAATCTTATAGCTTGAAATTGTATGGAGCTTTAGTCTGAATAGAGGGCACAAGAAAGAAACTAGCTTAAGATTTTAAAAATTTCCTGACGTTATGTTTGATATGCAGGTTCTCGCCGACTGCAACTACTTTTAGCTCTGCTCTTCTTCTGGGCATATGTGGTCTACCCGATACAATTTTCCGTGTGCGGGGCATGGAATGCTGTGGACATGGCTTTGGCGGATTCTTCTTGTGCGGGGCTAGAAATCACTGAATCCCGACTCTCTTGCTTTTTCGATAAGGCCGATCTTCTAATCATTTATCTGTTGTCCTTCTTTGAGATTTTTGCTGCTCGAAGCCTTATATACCTTAATTCTGATGAGAAAAGTGCAGGCTATTGTCAACATAGGTGGTGATCTTGTTAAACTTGTTCGAGGTCAAGTTTCAACTGAAGTGGATGCACGTCTTGCTTATGACACAAATGGCATTATGTGTAAGGTAGTTTTCTTATTATAAGTAATATAATCAAAAGTATATGTTTGTGGTATCTTAAAACTCTGACATGTGATGGGGTATGACAATTTGTGTAGGTTCATGATTTGTTGAGACTGTACCATGAAATCGATGTACCGCATGATCAGCTGCTCTTCAAAATCCCTGCAACTTGGCATGTAAGATATTTTTCAGCAAATACTTAACAAGGCCTTGGTTTTTACTGGTATCTCGATTTGGTTATTTTTGTGCGTATGTCTCCTCTTAGGGTATTGAAGCTGCAACATTGCTGAAATCCGAGGGAATCCAAACACATCTGACCTTCGTCTACAGGTACCATAAAACAGACCTTTCTACTCTCTACTTAGACTTTTTGCATCTGATTCTTGTTCTTCATAGTCTTATCTGCATTCAACATCAGCTTCGCTCAAGCTGCAGCAGCCGCTCAAGCTGGTGCTTCTGTCATTCAGATTTTCGTCGGTCGCCTTAGGGTAACTTTTCTTATTAAACAGATGCTGAGTCGTTTCAATGAATAGGCTTAAGGTAGATCTCGTAAACCCTTTAGGATTGGGCTCGTAATCATTCGGGAGATTCCGAGATTGAAGCTGCTGTTAAATATGGGGAAGATCCTGGTTTGGCCTTGGTCAAAAAATCATATAACTATATCCACAAGTATGGTTACAAGTCTAAACTAATGGCTGCCACTGTCCGGAACAAACAAGACTTGTTTAGTCTTCTCGTATAACTCAAACTAAACAAATCCTAGCTTTAACCATCAATATAGTCTGATTCCATTCTAACTTTCAAAGTTATCCACAATTTTCAGGTTAATTATGTCATTGCACCATTAAAGGTACTGCAATCTCTCAAAGACTCACCCGTCATTCACGATGATGAAAAATTCTCATTCTTTCGCAAACTGACACCTGAAACCGCAACACATTACAACTTCACCAACAAAGAGGTCACTTTTGAACCTAACCAGTAACCAACACTCTTTTGCCTCTTTGTTTAGCTAAACTGGTGTCTAGCCCTGTTTGTTTCATTCTGGTTTAGTTGATCAAATGGGACCAACTAAGCTTGGCTTCAGCGATAGGTCCTGCATCAGTGGAGCTTTTATCAGCTGGTATCGAAGGTTACGCAAACCAAGCGAAACTTGTTGAGGAGCTTTTCGGGAAGATTTGGCCACCTCCTAATGTTTAAAACAAAGCTTTTCTCTTCGCCACCAAGCATCTGTTTCTTCAGTAAGAGAATCAAACTCCATGCTACCTGAACACTACCCTCTTTATCTTCTTTCTCCTTATCTTTCCTTTTTCCTGTGTCTTCTTCGTCATGGTATTTGATCTGAGATGTGGCCAACAAGAGAATAGACTTTCGTTGAAGACTAAAACTAAACGCTGTCGTCTTCTTTGGTCTGAAATTTTGTTTTCTTCTGCAATCAGACTTTTTAAGTTCTCTGATCTAAAAACCTTATACCGATGGAATAATACGAACCCGAATTGAACCTGATTCTTTTCTTAAAACCAATCAGCTTAATAAAAATTAATATTGGATTTTAAACTGAAAACGAGATTTAAAAAAATTTGGGCAAAAATGTATAATAACAACAAAATGGTTGTGGATTGATACCAGCTAAACAATAGATAACAATCAGATTAAACAATAAATAATATTTTAGAAAAAATTTAGTGATTGGAAATTTTGAAAATAATGAAGATCGAGAAAATGGTCATTTTAATAACTAACTTTTTATTTAGGCTAAAATAAATACGAATTAGGATTGAACCAAATAAAATACCAAGTTTGGTCATTTTAATAACCAATTTTGTGGTTTAGGACTATATAAATATGAATTCAGATTGAGCCAAATAAAATTCCAAGTTTCAGAATCAACACCATTTTAAGCATGTAATAAGTTAGCTATAATTCAGTTACTATTACGGTAAGCAACATTAAATTATGTTACTTCTAACTTAATCAATTAGAAAACAAACCCTTCAAATCCAAATCTCTGATTCTCCGGTTCCTATGTAATCTCTTAAACTTTTTCTTCAAATTCTTTGTCTCTATTGATAGTGACAATTATCGATGATCTAAACGAAAGAAACAAGTCTCATCATAATATAATATCCATAAATCTTGCAATATATAAGAGTAAAAGAAATGAGAAATATAACCATGAACACTCGATAAATAAGTGTTAACAAAGACATCACCCATGAACACTCAATAGGAATCTAGATTTTATCAAGAAACATAACATAAGACCTAATGTTTTTTGAAGACATAAATTGGATAGGTGAAAAGAAACTAACGAAAATCTTACAAAATAAACAAGTCTGAAAGATTAAAGAAATAAATGACAACATCCATAAGTCTGAACATAAGTCTTACAAAAGAACAACAATATTCAAAAGAAGTAAACAACAATAGGTCTGAAATAGTTATGACACATTAAACTTGTGATCCTTCTCCAAACTGTGAGCCTACAGAAGACTGAGAACCAAATTGTGAGCCACCAAACTGAGAACCAATTTGCGATAACTCCCCTCCTTGTGAGTCTCCTTGTGAGCCTCCTATCAATCCTCCATGCTAACAAAACAGTGAATGTTAAGAAAACAAAACAAACCAAGTCACTAACCGGATTTTTCTTTGGTCTTTCCCTCGGTCAAGATGTTTTGTTATGATTTTCTTCTTTGCAGTTTGAGCACGTCATAACGCGGCGTTCTCAGTTTAGTTTAGTCTTAGTACTCTTAAAAGAAGAAGATTCAAACATCCCTTTAAGTCTAGCATAATTGGTTGGTCGTCTAGGGGCTCCAAGCCTATCGGTGGTGGCAAGATAAATAGTTTATTCATGTTAGCCCATAGCTTCATACCTTGAACATGCCCAATGGCTCGCTCATATGTGTCTGCCAGTTTATAGTTGTAAGAAATTTAGACACATAATCTTCTAGCTTCTATTTTTCCAATGATTACACAAGTTGCATGCCCACATGAATTCCATTGAGTTTCCATTTTCCACTCCCATAAGTCCCCAATATCAACTCCACATGGTAAGAACACCCATGCAAATCGACTTCATGCAAATCGACTTCATGCATATCACTAGTCTACATAAACCTTATACATTCCCTAGACTTTCGAATAGATACCTCAATCTGAGCATGGGCATTCTTAGTGAACCGTGTCTTCACCTTATTTGCAATGATTTAATCTTTTCGCAGTTCTAACCATACACTGTCTTCTAATGTCCTCTAATAAGTCTAGCAATCACTACAAGAAAAAATGTATTGAGACGTAATATTTTGTCACAATAACATATATTTTGTCATAATATAAAGATATTGTTATGAATTTGTGACGATTGGTAAATAGTTGCAATACATACGTCACAAGTGTATATTCATAACGAAAACATCACAATACTGGTGACAAAGAAAATATAGTAACAATTTCATCACAAATTGTGACGGAATAGAGTCACAATAATGTTTTAAAAAATAATAATAAATAAAATTTGTAACAAAAATGTATATAAAATATCACAAATTATTACTAATATTCTTCGTCATAATACAATCATTGCATAATGAATATACCTTAAAGAATACCCTAGACCATTGTGGTGGGTTAGTTTTAAGAAGAGACTCATAAGCACCTCGATTGCACTGCATCAACATTGTCATATTATAATCTCCTTTTGTATAGCTCCTTGCAATTTTCCAAAAAATTCTTTCAAGTTGTATGTCATGATTCTTTCGTTTCCAATTTGTAAAGATATGTCTAACACACATTCTATGTTCAGCTTGAAGAAGTTGATTATGCACAACTTTAACTGGTCCCTACAGACACAAAAACATAGTTAAAACATACATATTTATACGACATAAAGTTACTTAAAAAATACACAGTCCGTAAGATATAATCTGGAAAAAATCAATCCGCAATTTAAAGTAAAACAAAACGAATTCGTAATAGACTGAAATAAAAGAGAAATAACTAAACGGAAACAAAACCAGTCCGTAAGAATCAAACTGAAACAAAACCACTAGAACTAAAATGAATCATAACCACTAAAAAATAAACTAAAACAAATCACTAACAATTTCAGTGGAACAAAGCTACCAAGAATTCAAATGAATCGAAAATACTAAGAATTAAACTGAAACAAATTACTAACAATTAAAGTTAAACAAAACCACTAAGAAAATTACTAATGAAATAAACGAATGCCTAAAACCAATTCAGCAGTCTGCAACACATATTGTACTCATCAATAATCGAATTAAAACATGGTTAAAACATACCTTTTGTTTATCAGATATAAATGTAAAGTATGCTCCTTCACCAAGTCCTAAGTCCCGTTTGAGGTGGTTCACAAACCAATCCCAATTGTAATAAGTTTCTAACTCCACAATAGCCCATACAATTGGGACAATTCCATTATCTCCATCTTGTCATACAACTTTTAACAATTGCTCATTAACATCCCACTTAAAAAATGCACCATCTAAACCTATAATAGGTCTACAATATATCTTTCAAGACACTCTTTGATGAGTCCCGACCCAATGGACCGAATGCGGACAGAGAGCTTACCGAAGGACCCAACCGCGGAACATCAAGTTCAGTCCGTGCCCCGAGTATTAACCCTGGAATCACAACCAGGTCAAAGACGGCTGCTCAAAAGACGCAAGCCAAGTGCAACTTGTTCGTGGCCGAGTTCCTGAAGTCGCATGATCTCCGATCATGTGACCAGTTCAGCCGCGACCCGATGGAGGTTGTCCGATCGGTCTTCACCATCTCAAGGTGAATACCCTAAGTCGTTAAGGCAGCTGGGTACTCTTTTCCCTCACCTTGGTTTTGTCCCAAGTGGTTTCCCAATGGGGGTTTTAATGAGGCCGGGCACTTAGCGCATGGACGCGCAACCTTTCTTGCCGCATACATCCTATCTTTTTCTAGCCGTTATGTTTTATATCCGTTACGCTTGTACGGACCTTTTTAGCCGCGCCTTTTCCTTTAGCCCACGTGTCTAGGGCTTCTGTTATTTTATTTGCCTATTTAAAGGCCCCTTGTATCTCGTTTTGAGGTTAGCCTCCCTTGAATGAAAATTGTTTCAACCCCTCGCTGCGTGAGACTCGCATCAAAAACCTTAGCCGCCTTGAACCGGGTTCACGATGGCTAAGTTGACCGTATCGTGAGGCGAGTCATTCCTCACGTGTCGTCGTTCAATCCCTCTTGTTTTCATTTTCTCTTTTGTTTTCCCCGAATCCCTTTTTAGAACTCTCGGATCTAAGTCCGGAAAAGTTCCCTC
Source organism: Lepidium sativum (assembly GCA_023374145.1). Classification (NCBI taxonomy): domain Eukaryota; kingdom Viridiplantae; phylum Streptophyta; class Magnoliopsida; order Brassicales; family Brassicaceae; genus Lepidium; species Lepidium sativum. Next base: position 52,231 of record JAKUCM010006343.1, read on the forward strand.
TTGTTCCGCAACTCTTCCTCATCTTTTTCCGACTTGTTTCGATCTTTCTCCGACAATGGCTAAGCCCAGAATCCCTCCGTGACGCATCAGTTTTTGGTATCAGAGCCGAAGATCCCCCACGGTCGTGTCTCTCCATCTCTTTTACTCTTTTGTTTTTCTTTACTTATTTACCTTCCTTGTTTGAGCGCTTTGTTCATCGTCTTCGTTGAAGCGGTGGAAAAAGGTCGCTCCTTTTTGGGTTTTTCTTTGACCTTTGAGTTGGCAGAGCTGGAACCTTGTTTCGGCTTTACCTCTTGATCTTATTTACGTTGTTTCCTGAGGTTTTTGTTCGGTTTTCTTCGAAGGGTTTTCCGGATTTCATAAGAGCTTCGTCTTGTGTTCTTGAGTTTTCGCTTTTCGTTTTTGTGTTTCTGCTTTTTGATTCGGAAAAGTTCTTTTCGTTTAGGTGTCAAAGCGTTGGTGGTGGTCCTAGAACCCACGTGTCGCCTTCTGAGGTTGCGGCGGCAAAGTTGTTTGTCGCCTAGCTTTGCGATTGGCGGCTGGGGTTTCTCTCTCCAATCATTGACCAGCTTTTTGCTTTTGACCACCCTCTCTCTCCAATCATGAGCTGTCACATTTGATTTTCAAACGCTCTCTTTTGCTTTCAAGCCTTATCCAATCTGTTGGTTTTTGTCTTTTCCCGCAGGCAAGGACGCACAGCCGCGAAGCCGTACAACCACCGACCCCGACGAGTACGGCCCGACCCGCCGTCCGTACCTCGCCGACCGTACATCAGTCCGTACCTTTTTCCGGCGACCTTCCGCCGGCCATCCTGACTTCCGGCACACCGGAAACTGTACGGCGTCCGTACCTTTTTCCGTACATCGGAAGGCCGTACCAACCTGTCCGTACCATGGCCGAGCAAAACCCGCCCCTGGTCCCGCCTCCTCCACCCGAGCTCGGGACCATCTTACTGCAGATTCAGACCCAGCTGGGACAGATCGACGAGCGTCTCAATCGGCTCGAAATCACTCGGCCCGTCGCCTCTCGGGTACTCCCGCAACGCGAACCACGGGTCCCTTTCCCTCCTGGCCAGCCACCCGACCAAGGTCAGGTCGAAGATTACTCCACCGAGGAAGACCCAGATTTCCCGAGGCGAAAAAATCCTCGGCGTGATGACCCTCGGCCTATGGGTCCAAATCAAGTGGGACCTTCTTACAAGCTGTCTGTGCCTACTTTCGCGGGCAAGGTCGATCCAGAGGCCTACCTACAGTGGGAAGGTTGTATGGACAAAGTTTTCTCCTGTTATACTTACCCCGACCAACGGCAAGTGACCTTCGCCGCGGCTCAACTTACCGATCACGCCCTCACTTGGTGGGATCGGGATGTGGACGATCGGAGGAGAAACTATGAGCGGCCTATAGCTACTTGGGCCGCGATGAAAGCTCTTATGAGGAGACGTTACATTCCTCAATATTACAGTCGCGACTTGCAAAGGCGTTTTAGGAGGCTCACCCAAGGCACAAAGGGTGTTGAAGAATATTTTGAAGAATTTGAGCATTTAAGGAACCGACTACAACTTGAAGAAACTGAGGAAGCCTTGATGGCTCAGTTCCTTGACGGGATGAATGAGAGGATCACTCGGAAAGTCGAACACCAAACATATAACGGCTTCGAAGAAATGCTACATCTAGCCGTCCAAGTCGAGCAACAAATCAAAAGGAAGAACTTGATGGGACCACGGACCAGAGGTCAAGGTTTACCCAGCTGGACCCCGAGCACCTCATCCGCCCCAGGGAATAGCCGCATGGCTGATAAACCAAAGGTTGCTCAAATCGAGTCTCGGTTCAAGCCCCGCGAGTACAACCTTAACCCGCGACCCGAGTCTCGTCCGCAGTCCACCGATGCCAGGACGAGAGACATTGAATGTTTTAAATGTCGAGGACGTGGTCACTATGCCCGGGACTGCCCCAATCAGCGGAAAATGACCCTCACAGCAACTGGGGATTATGAATCCCAAGATGAGGCCGACGACCAGCCCGTCCTGTCCGAAGAAGCCGAGGCGGAAGAGACCATAGCCGAACCCGAGATCGGAGAACTCCTTATGATCAGACGAGTCCTCAGTGCCAGCCCAACTTTGGAGGAGTCCAATCAACAAGATAACATCTTCCATACTCGTTGCATGGTAAGCGGAAAGGTGTGTGGCTTGATCTTAGATGGGGGCTCATGTACCAATGTCGCGAGCTCCTATATGGTCAAGAAACTCTCTCTCACAACTACACCCCATCCAAAACCCTATAGGCTCAAATGGTTAAATAACAAATCAATGATAGATGTCTCCGAACAAGTTTCGGTTGCATTCAATGTGGGACCTTACAAGGACCAAGTCTTATGTGATGTAGTGCCAATGCAAGCCAGCCACCTTCTGTTGGGTCGGCCTTGGCAATTTGACAAGAAAACATCCCATTGCGGTCACACCAATCAATATCATTTCATTCATGATAAGAAACGCATGTGCCTTAGGCCTTTAACACCCGCACAAGTGAATGAATTGCAATCTAATATGACTAAGGATCCGGATCATAAAACAAACCTCTTGATTAATGTTGGTAGTGTGAGGAAGTCCCTTAGAGACGCCTCTTGTCATGTCTTATTGATGGTCTTTAAGGATTTGTTGTCAATAGATAAGGAAGATGTGCACATTCCGGAAGAAATCAAAAATTTAGTCGAATGCTTCCAAGACATCTTTCCCGAAGAACTGCCCCAGGGACTGCCACCAATCCGAGGAATTGAACACCAGATTGACCTCATACCAGGGGCCCAACTACCCAACCGAGCCGCTTACAGAGTTAACCCCACCGAGGCCAAAGAACTCGAAAAACAGGTCGGAGACCTTATGAGGCAAGGCTATGTTCGAGAAAGCCTCAGCCCTTGTGCTGTTCCGGTCCTTTTGGTGCCTAAGAAGGATGGTTCGTGGAGGATGTGCGTGGATTGCCGAGCTGTCAACAATATTACCGTCAAATATAGGCATCCGATACCGCGGCTCGATGACATGCTAGATGAGCTTAACGGGGCCAGCATCTTTACCAAGATCGACCTTAAGAGTGGCTACCACCAAGTCAGAATGAAGGAAGGAGACGAGTGGAAAACAGCCTTCAAAACCAAGCAGGGCCTCTACGAATGGCTAGTCATGCCTTTCGGCCTATCCAACGCACCGTCCACCTTCATGCGGCTTATGAACCACGTACTTCGAACCTTTATCAATAAATTTGTGGTTGTCTATTTTGATGATATCCTTATTTATAGTCGCAACCTGGAGGAACATTTGAAACATATTCATGCTGTTTTGACCACACTTCGAGAAGAAAAGCTTTATGCTAACTTCAAGAAGTGTGTTTTTGGATCTAATGAATTGGTCTTTTTAGGTTTTGTTGTAAGTGCGCAGGGACTTAGGGTGGATCAGGAAAAGATCAAGGCAATTGAAGAATGGCCCACTCCAGCTACAGTGAGCCAAGTAAGGAGCTTTCACGGCCTGGCTAGTTTCTACCGACGGTTCGTTAAGGATTTCAGTACGATAGCCGCGCCGCTCACAGCCATCACTAAGAAGAATGAGGAGTTCACATGGGGTTTAGCTCAAGAAAACTCCTTCAGAGAACTCAAGAAGCGTTTGACCCAGGCTCCCCTCCTTGTCCTACCCGACTTTGAAAGAACCTTTGAAGTTGAGTGCGACGCGTCCGGCGTTGGTATAGGAGCCGTCCTGACCCAAGGGGGCAAGCATGTGGCCTTTTTCAGTGAGAAGGTTCACGGTCCCACTCTGAACTACCCCACCTACGATAAGGAGCTTTATGCCCTGGTCCGAGCCATGGAAACTTGGCAGCACTATCTCCTCCCGCGGGAATTCGTAATCCATTCGGATCATGAGACCTTAAAACATCTTCGGGGCCAGACCAATCTCAAAAGAAGACATGCCAAGTGGCTAGAGTTTATAGAAGCTTTCCCATATGTCATCAAATACAAGAAAGGCAAAGAGAACACCGTGGCCGACGCACTATCTAGACGACACGCCTTAGTCACGACTATGGAAGCAAGGATTCTAGGTTTCGAGGGCATCAAAGGAGCTTATGAAACCGATCCAGAGTTCGGGCCCAGCTATAAGGAGCATGGAAAAGGGGTATTCTCTCAATATTTTGTCTCTGATGGTTTCCTTTTCCGAGATCGCAGGTTGTGCATCCCGGCCGGCTCGATCCGAATACTTTTACTTCAAGAAGCACACGGCGGCGGTCTTACCGGCCACTTTGGAGTTACAAAAACACTGGAGGTCCTCAAGGAGCATTTTTACTGGCCCAAGATGAAGAGGATGGTGGAGAAATTTGTAGGGCGCTGTATCACGTGTCGGACCGCAAAATCCACACCGCGACCCCACGGGTTATATAAACCCCTTCCGATTCCAAATGGACCTTGGATTGATTTATCTATGGACTTTGTGCTTGGATTGCCTAATTGCTATCGCAAGGATGCCATTTTTGTTGTGGTTGACAGGTTTTCAAAAATGGCTCACTTCGTACCGTGCAACAAGCTGACGGATGCCACCGCCCTAGCCAACTTGTTCTTCCGAGAAGTGGTCAGGCTACACGGCCTACCTCGCAGCATAGTATCCGATCGTGACCCTAAGTTTCTCGGACATTTTTGGCGGACCTTATGGAGGAAAATGGGCACCAAGCTCTTGTATTCAACAGCATGCCACCCGCAAACCGACGGCCAAACCGAGGTGGTGAACCGGACCATCGGAGCTCTAATCCGAACCACTGTTGCCAGCAACCAAGGAACATGACTCGAGCTCCTACCACTCATGGAATTTGCCTATAATCAGTCCGTTCACTCCGCGACCAAGAAATCCCCTTTTGAGGTCGCCTATGGGTTCAAGCCCCTATTTCCTGTGGACCTACTTCCCATACCATCTAACGAGATTGAATGCCAAGATGGAAAAGCAAAAGCCGAGTTGATCAAGAAGCTGCACGCGGAAGTTCGGGCAAACTTAGAAAGAAGAACAGAGCAATATGCATCTAAAGCCAACAAGCACCGCAAGGCTATGATTTTCAAGCCAGGCGACTGGGTGTGGCTACACTTAAGGCCAGAACGCTTCCCTGAATACCGAAAGGACAAGCTCAGCCCAAGGGGAGACGGGCCTTTTCAAGTCATCGAGAAAATCAACGACAACGCCTACCGCCTCGAACTCCCAGGTACGTATCGGACCTCAACCTCTTTCAATGTGGCTGACTTGGTACCATTTGATGTAGGTGATGACTACGACGTTCTGAGGTCAGAACCTTCGCAAGAGGGACGGAATGATGAATCCCGACCCAATGGACCGAATGCGGACAGAGAGCTTACCGAAGGACCCAACCGCGGAACATCAAGTTCAGTCCGTGCCCCGAGTATTAACCCTGGAATCACAACCAGGTCAAAGACGGCTGCTCAAAAGACGCAAGCCAAGTGCAACTTGTTCGTGGCCGAGTTCCTGAAGTCGCATGATCTCCGATCATGTGACCAGTTCAGCCGCGACCCGATGGAGGTTGTTCGATCTGTCTTCACCATCTCAAGGTGAAGACCCTAAGTCGTTAAGGCAGCTGGGTACTCTTTTCCCTCACCTTGGTTTTGTCCCAAGTGGTTTCCCAATGGGGGTTTTAATGAGGCCGGGCACTTAGCGCATGGACGCGCAACCTTTCTTGCCGCGTCCATCCTATCTTTTTCTAGCCGTTATGTTTTATATTCGTTACGCTTGTACGGACCTTTTTAGCCGCGCCTTTTCCTTTAGCCCACGTGTCTAGGGCTTCTGTTATTTTATTTGCCTATTTAAAGGCCCCTTGTATCTCGTTTTGAGGTTAGCCTCCCTTGAATGAAAATTGTTTCAACCCCTTGCTGCGTGAGACTCACATCGAAAACCTTAGCCGCCTTGAACCGGGTTCACGATGGCTAAGTTGACCGTATCGTGAGGCGAGTCATTCCTCACGTGTCGTCGTTCAATCCCTCTTGTTTTCATTTTCTCTTTTGTTTTCCCTGAATCCCTCTTTAGAACTCTCGGATCTAAGTCCGGAAAAGTTCCCTCTTGTTCCGCAACTCTTCCTCATCTTTTTCCGACTTGTTTCGATCTTTCTCCGACAATGGCTAAGCCCAGAATCCCTCCGTGACGCATCACTCTTTGTGCTTCAAAACATAGATATATCTGAGTCAACCATTGCAACAATTAGGATTACCCCCTAGAAATTTCTCAATATCAACAACAGTTCCTTGGTTTCTCTTGTGAATCTTAGCTTCATAGTCCCAAGTTCTAGCAAAATGTTCATTGTGTGTCTTTCTTTCGTCTTGCCCGTGACAGATTACTCTTCGCTTTCCTACTCTGATCAGCTGTCACATGTAGGTTTTAGGCCCTCTTAATCTCAACTTCCATTTCCACAACCTTAATCTTTGGGTTCAACCTTAATCTCTCCTCAAATAACTGAACTATTGTAGAAACTTTCAGCAATTTCGTAGACCATGTCTTAATGCATATATGTTTGTTGTCAAACACCTTAATCTGTATCTTATATATATTCTTTATATAAGAATAGTAAACTCTCCAAGGGCAAGAAAACTTTATATCTTAACAAACAGCTTATAATTTACTTTGTGTTGACATTTAAAGTTTCACATCTGTTGGGAATGTCATGTAATCATTTGTGCTTACTCGTGTGGTTGGTTCCAACATCGAGATTAGAAAAAGTCATATGGTACTAGGGGTTGTAATGGCTTGCTAAAGTCCACTTATAATATGTGAGTTGAGATACTCACTGCTAGTACTATATGATCCTATTGGGTCACACACATAAGCAAATGGAGACAATTCAATAGGGAATGATCATTATAGGAATGATTCATGACTTGATCGTAATAATACATGGTTTCAGATGAGAATATGTGTTTTTGGCCATGCCTAAATTAATCTTAATTCAACTAGGAATTGGGTTGAGCCTAAATTAATTATAATTCAACTCGGAATTAATTAGGTGTTTTGGGCTGGGCCTAAATTAATCCTAGTTCAACTAGTAATTAATTAGGTTAACTTAAACTCCCTATATATATGATATATGACACGTTTTTGATGAGATGAGAAATCCTAGCCGCTGATTGCACAAGTCAAAACCCTAAGAGAACTGCACACAAAGTTCTAGCAGACTTCTTTCCTACTTGCGTGCGTGTGGACTATCAATAGAGGTGCTACACTTGGAGCACTTGCTGATCTTATACCTGATCTTATCTCCGTTGCACCAATCAAACTTCTGGTATAATCGAGTTCCCTATTTTTTCAGATTCATTTAAGTTAATATAAGACCTAGGCTTAGGATTTTTGCTAGATTAGTCAATTGATAATTGTCGAATTGCTTAAAAACCTAACAGTGGTATCAGAGCTAGGTTGTAATCTTAATGAAATCTGATGTTTTCATGCTTGGTTGATTGATTAAAAGTTTGTTTTAATAGAATTAAAATTGCATGATTAGGGTTTCATTGAAACCGAAAATTAGAGTTTCATTGAAATCAAAAATTAGGGTTTTGTTGAAATCGAAAAATCAGAGCTAGTTGTAACCTTAATAAAATCTGATGTTTTCATGCGATTGATTAAAAGTTTGTTTTAATTGAATTAAAATTGCTTGATAAGGGTTTCACTGAAATAAAAATATTAGGGCTTCATTGAAATCAAAAAATTAGGGTTTCATTGAAATCGAAAATTAGGGTTTATGGTTTCAGGGTTCTGAAGTGATAAACCGAAATAAAATATAACCTAATTTAAAATAGCCCTGAATGATCCGGTTTAATAAAATTAGACCGAATCTGGTTTTCTTGCAATCGGTTTAAGAAAAATTATACCAAGTTGGAGAAAATTCAGCAGGTGCCAACCGGCACAGGGTCAAGATTAGAAAAATCATAAATAAAATTTTAAAGCATTTGATTTGATTTCCTTGGTTTTTAAAATCCCCTTTTAACCCTCTTGAGTGCATATATGATATACATTCAAGTTAAAGTTTAGTTTCTCAAACAAATATCAAGAAATTGATGTCTTTCAATTTCATATCAACTGTCAAGACTCGTTTCATCGTATGGTGTGCTAGCTCGGGTTAGGTACCTACTTTGACATGGGTGAGGCAGATGGTAACCGTTACCATATGATTATGAGATTGGTTTACTTGACTGAGCTATCAAGACCGTCTTGAGCTTTGAGACATCAGAGTGATTTTGGCATATGAGATGTCGAATCACGACCGAGAGTTATATATGTGATATAACTAGCAAATAAGTTGCTTACCTAAATAACTAAGATCTGGGCATGAGCTCAACTCACTCAGATTTTTCTAAAATATGGATCTCGGGGTCATTGTATTCAATCGAGGAACTATTGATTGAACCCAATGTGAGTTTTCTTAAATATACTAAGCTTTCTCAACACTTAAACCATCATAACTAAAACTCTTTACCTCTCCTAATTTCAGCTATGGCAAATAACAACCATAACCACAACTCATTCTCCCTTCGATATGTCCTTGAGAAGGACAAGTTGAATGGGAAGAATTTCCTGAGTTGGTACCGTAACCTGAAAATTGTTCTTAGGCAGAAGAAGAGAAACTATGTTTTGGAACAAGTCTTGCCTCCTAGACCGGCTGCCAATGCCACTGTTGCAGCTAGGAATGTTTGGGATAAGCATTCCAACAATGTGATAGATGTGCAATGCTTGATGCTTGCGACCATGATCTCGGAACTGCAGGTGCAGTACGAGAATGTGGTATCGCCCATCGAGATCGTGACTGGCCTGAAGGGAAATTTTCAGGAACATGCACGATATGAGAGATACCAAACGGTGAAACCTCTCATCGAATGCAAACTATCGAAGGATGGTTCAGTGAGTAGTCTTGTCATGAAAATCATGGGTTATATTAATAATCTGGCTAAACTAGACTGTCCCCTTAGCCAAGAGTTGGCTATGGACATCATAATTCAGTCGTTGCCGTCTTGTTATCATCAGTTTGTATTGAACTATAATATGAACAGCATCACGAAGACAATGATTGAGCTGCATGGAATGCTTAAGACAGCAGAGCCGAATGTAAAGAAGAGCGCCCCGCCTCTACTCTTAGTTCAAATGGGTAAATAGTTTAAGAAACGTGGGAAGGACAAGGGTAAGGGAAAGGCTAAAGCTGACCCGGTTGTGAACCAGGAGCCGGCCACATCCATACCCAGAACCAGGCCCAGCCATCTAAAACGGATGTTTGCAATTACTGTAACGAGCAAGGGCATTGGAAAGGAAACTGCAAGAAATATTTGGAAGATTACAAGAAGATGAAGAAGCAGTATGACGCTCTTTCAGGTATTTTTTTTATCGAAGTAAATGTTGCTTCAACAAGTTCTACTTCATGGGTACTTGATACCAGTTGTGGTGCTCATACTTATACTAATATGCAGGGCCTAAGCAACAGTAGAACCTTGGAGAAGGGGCAAGTGGACTTACGTGTAGGAAATGGAGCAAGAATTGTTGCATTAGCCGTAGGAACATATAATTTGTCTCTTCCATCTAGTTTAGTTTTGGTTTTAGAAAATTGCTACTATGTACCTGCTATAAGCAAAAACATTGTTCCTATTTCGGTTTTGGAAATTGAAGGTTTTTCATTTTCAATTAAAAACAAATGTTGTTCCTTTACTCGAGATGACTTATTTTATGGCAGCGCCCCATTATCGAATGAGCTTTATATTCTTGACCAATCTACACCTATATATAACATAAATATCTAACGCTTCAAAATAAATGATTCTAACCCGAGTTTGTTTTGGCATTGTCGTTTAGGGCATATAAATGAGAAACGCATACAAAAACTTCATCATGATGGGCTTTTGGACTCATTTGATTATGAATCATTTGAGAAATGTGAATATTGTTTATTGGGCAAAATGAAAAAGGCTCCTTTCAAGAAACTCAATGAAAGGGCCATCGATTTATTGGGCCTTATACATACCGATGTATGCGGTCTGATGAGCCTAAGTGGCAGAGGAAATTTCAACTACTTCATTACATTTACTAATGACTTCAGTAGATACGGTTATGTCTATTTAATGAGACACAAATCAGAATCTTTGAAAAGTTCAAAGAGTTCCAAAATGAAGTACATAATCAACTTGACAAAAGTATTAAGGTTCTTCGATCTGATCGAGGAGGTGAATACTTAAGTCAAGAGTTCAGCGACCATCTGAGAGATTGTAGAATTATTTCACAACTCACTCCTCCCAGAACACCACAATGGAATGGTGTGTCTGAGAGGAGGAATCGAACATTACTTAACATGGTTCGATCAATGATAAGTCACACTGATCTTCCATTATCCTTTTGGGGATATGATCTAGAAACTTCTGCGTTTACGCTGAATAGAGTGCTATCAAAATCAGTGGTAAAGACACCATATGAGATGTGGACGGGAAAAATTCCCAATCTGTCTTTCCTGAAGATTTGGGGATGCGAGGTTTATGTGAAACGATTAATATCCGATAAACTTGCACCAAAATCAGATAAATGCTTCTTCGTTGGTTATCCGAAGGAAACCAAGGCGTACTACTTCTACAACCGAACCGAGAACAAAGTGTTTGTTGCTCGACATGGTGTTTTTCTCGACATGGTGTTATTCTGATTCAGAGAGCAGCTCTGAACAAAGTGAAGAAAATTCAGATCCTAAAAACTCAAACAGCTCAGGTGAATTAGAAGGAAATAAAGAGGCAACTGAATCAGAAATTGAGAAATCTTTAGAAGATTATCTGCGGGTTGTGATAGAAAAGAAGAATTAACATCCAAGCTCCCTCAAGATTTGAGGATGGTGATTGTGTGGCATATGTGTTGTCGGCGGCTGAAAACTTGGAAATAGAAGAACCCAAGTCCTATGAGGAAGCCATGAGAAGTAAAAATAAGAAGTATTGGAGAACGGCTGCAAATGAAGAAATGAACTCACACATAAAAAGTCATACGTGGGACTTGATTGATAAGCCAGAGAAAGCAAAAATATTCGGCTATAAATGGGTCTTCAAGCTGAAACAAAGAATTATGGGGGTTGATAAAAAGAGATACAAAGGAAGACTAGTTGCTAAGGGATTCCTACAAGAAGAAGGGGTGATTACAACGAAGTGTTCTCAGCCGTAGTTAAACACATCTCCATCAGATTGATGTTGTCAATTGTAGTGAACATGGACTACAAATCAGAATAGATGGACGTAAAAACGGTGCTTTGACATGGAAATCTAGAAGAGAAAATTCTAATGAGTCAGCCTGAAAGATTTGTCAAAGCTGGAGATGGACACAAAGTGTGTTTGTTGAGAAAATCCTTATACGGGTTGAAACAATCCCCTAGATGATGGAATCCGAGATTCGATAAGTTTATGAAGGATCAACGTTTTAAAAGGTGTGAACATGAACCATGTGTGTATGTAGAGGACAAAAAATCCGATCAAGCAGTGTACTTGTTGTTATATGTCAACGACATACTAATAGCTGCTAGAAAAATGAGTATCATTCAGAATTTAAGGGATCAGTTTAATGATGAGTTTGAGATTAAGGATTTGGGCAAGGCATCTAGAATTCTTGGTATGAATATCTTTCGGGATAGAGAGAAGGGTGTATCGTTTCTGTCACAGGGAAACTATTTGGAGAAAGTTTTAAAAACACTTGACATGTTTAAGACCAGGTCAGTGCTAACACCAACTGTGGCACATTTTAAACTTAAAAGTCTGAAGAAAAATTAGAAGCTAAGTTTATGGAGAATGTCTCATATCCATGTGTTATAGGAAGCCTAATGTATGCAATAGTTGGATCAATATCAGATTTGGGTTTTGCAATTGGTTTAATAAGCAGGTTCATGAGTAAACCAGGAAGAGACATTGGGCAGCTGCTAAGTGGGTGCTGAAATATCTCAAAGATACATATATGTAGAGCCTAATATTTAAGAAGAATTCAAAGTTCAGTATAGAAGGTTTCGCAGATACAGACTATGCTACAGACCTAGACAGAAGAAGAGCAATTACAGGTTATGCATTTAAGGTTGGTGGGAATACAGTTTCATGGAAATCATGCCTTCAGTCAGTGATAGCCTTATCCACAACTGAGACAGAATATACGGCAATAACAGAAGCTGCTAAGGAGGAAATGTGGTTAAAAGGTTTTTGTGAGGAGCTAGGGTTTCAACAAAGGAAATTTCAGTTGCATTGTGATTCACAAAGTGCATTGGCTCTTGCAAAGAATGCAGTTCACCTCGAGAAGACTAAGCATATTGCTATAAAGTTCCACTACATCAGAGATATAGTGAACCAAGGAGGCGTGGAGCTACAGAAAATTCACACAACTATAAACCCATCAGATTTTCTTACAAAATGCGTACCTAGACAGAAGTTTCACCTTTGTTGTGAACTTCTAAATCTGCACTAAGCAGCCAACATAGCTTCAGGTAAACTTACTCCACCTTACAAGACAACAAAAGTTGGGTCAGGAATTTTTTGGTTGTGTGAGAAGTGCCCTGTATGAAGCTATAATGCAGGTGAAAAGTAATGAGGAGTTTACCTGAGAATATCTGGAACCAGAAGGGAGTGAATGTAGTTTCAAGTGGAGATATCCGACAAAAAAAAAAAAAAAGGAAGTCACGATTCTAGAAACCAAGGTGATAATCAAAGACACGCCACAAAGAAAAATGCTTTCTTTTTTCACGATGGGTGAATGTGTGTAAGCGGGAAAGGGAATGTGTGGTTGGGGTATCAATTGCATATCAACTACAAGAAATCTCTAGAAGTTTATGGTTGAGCTGAGTAAATGTAGAAACAAGGTAAATCAAAACTCACTCAGCTCTAGAAACTCACAGATCGGCAAAGGTAAGTCTGAAACGTGAGGTCTCGTAAGACAAGGATGATGACGACGGGATCCGATCTGACATGTGAAGCACGGGAAACTCCGATGAGCGATTGCTTCACAAAGAGATTTCTTAAGGAAATCTCAATCTTTATTTATCACAGGAAAGAGAGATGAAATAAAGATATTGAAATTATGGGAATCACCAAGAAGAAGGTTCTCCAATGGTTAAGTGCTGATTGCAGATTCTTCTAATTAGATTGGTTATTAGAAAGAACAATAGGCAGTCAAGAAATCGGATTTTTCATTAGAAGTAATATTTAGAGGAAGAAGACACACTGAGTTCTCTGTTGGGTAAGGGAAGAGAAAGTGACTTATGCTTTTCGGGGAAGAAGACTTGTCTGCAATTTCTTGTGATATTGGTCAAGGTGGAGTTTGTGATAACTATGACCCAATACCACAAATGGACTTCATGGGCCTTTGAGTCTTACAAGAAGCAAAAATGGATCCAACTCATTAGGGTTGTTACAAGAGGATAATATATATACAGGTGAATGAGGACAATAATCTTAATTGCCACTTTTGTAAAATTTATAATCAACATTGCCACATTTCAATTTAATTGTCACTCAAATTTTGGTATTTCTATTTTACCTTTTATGAAACACACTTATTGAAAGAGAAGGTTTCAATTTTGTCACTTTAATCAGACACACTAATTGATATGAAATGTTTTAATTTTGTCTCATTCACTGAATTTCGACGAGAGCTGGATTTCACGAGAGCTCCTTCTTCTTTGTTCCTGCACCTGAAGCTTCATCCATCTCTCCCATTTCTTATCCATCTCGCACATTGATGACTGGTATCTTATCCAATCATCTCCTCATTCCTCGCTGAAAAGAAGAAAATAAGTAGGTCACTTTTTGAGTTATTGATTTTGATATTGAAATGTAAATAGCTTGATTGGCTAGCACATTTAATTGGTATTCATGTTCGTAGTGATGATTAGGTATGTTCATTGTTATATAATATCATAGTTGTCTTGAATCGTGTTAAATGGGAACAAAACGAGAATACTCAAATCAACCTGTTTTCGTAAACCCTTTCTGCAGATTTTGTCCAATTAGTACATATAGGTACATATGTATGGTACATTTAGGTACAACGTCACACTAGAGATGACAGAACAACATGTACATTTAGGTATAACTCCACACTAGAGATGACTGAACAACAAGTACAGTTAGGTACAACTGAAACTTTTTGTGTAATTCGTGAATGAATTTTGTTTTATCTTATAATTTATCTTATATACAGAAGGCGTTGAGGAACATGTACACACACGTGCAATTTGACTATGGAGGGTGCTATTCAGAAGATCATGAATGGATTTCAACAAATGTTTTAAATGTTATATTGCTTAAGACTTCATCTTTGGTGGAGATAACTTATTCGGTGTTAGTAGATAAGATTTGCAGGAAGATTGGAATAGTTGAAACCACTGGGAAGTTCAAATTGAGTTACAGTCTATCTAAACCTCGGAGAGAGACTTATATTAAAGATGACGAGGAAATTTTGATTTATTTGATGTCATTAGATAAAGAGGGGCTGAGACCTGTTTTGCAAGTAGAGTTATTGAATGAGACATGTTTTGCAAGTAGACATGTTTTACAGTCTATTCAAATCTATGATCTCGGCTCAAAATATTATTTTACTCAGACTTGGTCATTGGCATATGAGAAAACAATATATTTAGTTTTACATGAGTCTGAGTGGAGTGTTCCTGTAGAAATTCAAGAATTGTACGTATTACCTCCTAATTTCGTACCAAAACGAGGAAGAAATCAAGAGACGCGATTTCCATCCTACAGAGAACGTCGCCGTAAGAAGAAGAACAAGTACAACCCTAGAATAAACTTGGAGAGGTGGTTGCAGCTAGAAGATTCTTAATTTCTGAACTTGTTTGTTGTCTGTGTATTTGTCGGTTGGTCTAACTGAGAACAACTGTGCGAATTAGTAGCTTTTTGTTACAACTGGTTCAACTTGGTCGATTGGTACAATTGGTTCAATTTAGTACAACTTTGTTTTGTTTGGTACAATTGGTTCAATTAGTACAATTGTTTCAATTTAGTACAAATTTATCTCGATTGGTACAATTGGAATTTTTCTAAGCAATGTAATGATTTCAAAACACATAATGAAAAATTAAAAATGAATAGAACAATATTTTTTTAACTTTTGAGAATTTTTTTGTGTTTTTTCCAGAAAACACTAGTGTTGTATAAGGAGTCTTATGTTAGTTGTCGTGCATTTACTAAGCGAAAGATACAAATACTATTAATTCAAACATATTGTATTGTCGAAATGTCTTAACTGTTAATTAAATTAGGAAGATCAGAAGTCTAACAACAAACCATTTATTCATTATAGGGTCCATCCACAAAAATAAAAAAACTGTCAAAGTACAATTATGTGGACCAGTGTACAACTGGACAACAAGGTTCATCTACATCCATTTTTAAAAAAAAATTGAACAAAAATTTCTAAAAATTTAAAATTTTGGAATTTTTTTTTAAATTTTAATATTAATTATATTTTTTCCATTTTCTTCATTTTTTCCTTTTCACTTGTCGATTTCTTGTCTAAAATACAACAATTTAGATGTTCTAATTGTTCTAAATTACAACAATTTAGATGTTCTAGTTGTTCCAAAATATAATCATTTAGATGTTCGAGTTGTTCCAAAATATAACCATTTAGATGTTCCAGTTGTTCCAAAATATAACCATTTAGATGTTCCACTTGTTCCAAAATACAATAACCTAATAAATCAGACCAAGTTGTTTCTTAAACACCATTTTTGCAAATTCCAAACCTCCCAACTTCTCCCAGTTCGCGGGATATTCTTTATAATTGAATCTGGTTAAAAGAGCGTACTCTCTAATAGAATACCTTATCAGCCTTCCATTCACCAAAAACCAGCACTCTTTTTCTGCCTCAACGCAAGTTTTGCGTAACATAAGCATCCACATGCCTTGGACTTGGTGATTTCGCTCTATTGGCATGTGAAACACATGCTTAAACTGCTCATTCTCTCTAAACCATTTTAGTTCTCCGGAAATTGTTCTAGAAACTCCACCGCCTGTTGCACATTACACCTTGTTCCTATCCTAACAGATTTGGTGTACTGACTTGGTTCAAAATACATTTTCTCTGGTTGCAGTGGGCGGGAATCTTCCTCATCATCAGAGCTATCATCAGTAGAAATATCCTGCAAATACAAAAAAAATACATTAATTCGTTAATAATTGTACCACTTGTATCATAAACATAACTTATACATAATTTTCCTAGTTGTTCTAGTTGTACCTTAGGCATGTTTTCATCTTCTTCTTTACTGCTCTCTCCTTCCTCTCCAGTACCATCATCGTCCTTTTATTCTCCATCGCCTGAAGCCGATACTTCGTCTACTTTGTCATCTACTTTGTCTTCTACTATCTCTTCTTCTTCTTATCTAAATCCTTTGTCTTAGTCATCTTACTTACCCTTACCCTTCTTCTTATTTTTCACTTGTGTGTCACGTACCCCACTAGCATCTTTTATTAAAACCATCACTGAACACACAAAACAAAATAAAACCACGTTTTACTGATCGACCCCCATAAGCAAAATCGAAGAAGATGAGAAGAAATCTCAAAAAAAACCAAAATCCCTAATTTTAAAATCAAAATCGTGAAAAGACATAGGAAATTTGATAGAGAAAGATTTAGAGATAGATTCCTTACCTTATGACCTCTTCGAATCGTCTATCGTTCCCTACTCTCGCCGTCGATCCAAATTTGTCTTCCTCGGTGAAGAAGAAGAAGAAGAAGAAGATTATGGATTTAGGCTTTAGTTGGGCGGGTCGGGTTGTAAGTGGATTGGTTAGAATTTGGGTGGACTTTAATTCGGCTAGATTTTTAATTGGACGGGTATGGCAGATTTGTAATTAACCTAAACTCCTACAATTTTTTTTGTCTTTTAACCAAGTTTTTAATATAAAAAAAATTGATACAAAAATGAAAATAAGACGGTGGCTCTTAAGATTGACTTTTGGCAAAAAATGGCAATAGAGTCATTGTTCCGGTCAATTAGAGAGTTGTAATATAAGAAGATAAAAGGGAGAAGGCGCTTTAATACTCTTGCTTGTAAAGCTTCCTTGTACCTAATATAAACAAGGAAGAACGTGTGAGTGTTTGTGTTTACAAGTTGTAACCTCTGTTTATCTAGTGAACTTTGGGAGTTACAGATTTTTCACAAGACGTACTGGCATGTTGCCGGGAACTCATTAAATTTGAGGTGTTCTTTATATTTAAGCATCACACCCAAAGACAAGCCTAAGTTCTAAGCAACCTAATCGATCTCAAATTCTCTAACAGGATGTTTAATGAAGAATATAAAATCAAAATTTGGATGTTTAATGAAGACGAGAATATTTAAAGAATAAATAAGAAGAGAAGAATAACAAAATCAAAAGACTAAAAGAGAAATAAAGAACAGAAGCATGCACAAGAGGTATAGGGTAAAAAAATTTCTTCCACGATAAACCAAACGCAACGTTTTATTAAGTCACAACTACCAGAATTTAACATTGCTTAAAGTCGAGTAAACGTTGATAAATGTTGATAAACGTTAATAGTTGACTTATTATTTCATATTTAAAATGGTGTTGACTTTGAAACTTGGTATTTTATTTAACTGGATCCCCAGTTTGTATTTAGTTTGGCGTAAACCATAAAGTTGGTTATTAAAATGATCATTTTCTCAATGAAGACTTTGAAAGTTAAGATTTTTGGAGAGTTTTGGAGAGTTTTTGGCTAGTTTTCAATATTATCCAAAGATTTTTAATGAGTTTGCCAAGACTTTTATGGAGTTGTATACAAAGTTTTTTTCTAGTCGAATGAGTTTTATACAGAGTTTTGAATACTTTTATAGATTTTTGCGTACAAAATATATTCATAAAATTTTATAGTGTATTTGATTTTATATATATTGTATAAAAATTTATAAATTGTACAAATATTTTTTAGAAATTTGAAGGTATGTCAAATTTTATGACTAAAATTTATTTTATTATTTATGTTATTATTATTACTAGGAAATGAAATTGCGCGGTCATTGGTATTTAAAAAATTTTGTTTGTAATTGTTTGAAATAATATCAATTTATAATTTTAATATATTATAATATTTTAACTTGTATTTTATCTAATTTTTATATTTTTAGTCATTGACAACAAATATATTTTTAATTTAAAATAGTAGAAGAAAACACAATTTTAGATTAATAGACATTATAAAAAAATTATATATTAGAAAAACTATAATAATTATATTATAAGGAAACTTTTGCCATGAAAAATCACAAGACAAAAGAAGTTAGTTTGAATTGTTTGAAATATTATCAATATTTAAATTTAGTGTATATTCTAACATATATTACTATACAATTAAAAGTTAACTAATACACATTTGATATTCCAAGAATTGTCCAATCTAAAGGAGATGTATATAGTTTAAAAGGTGTGATCATAAAGAAATATATATTCATAAAAATTTAATGAAAATATACAACTTTAAATCGTATTTTTCAAAGTAGATAATAATTGTTACATTTAAAAGACATACCTAAAAATATATAAATTACAAAGAATCAAACACAACCATAAAATGTCTTTTTGAATTATTTTTAGTTATCTTAAAGTGATTAATTTAATAAAATAATGACATTTAATAGAACAGAACTGATATGAATATCATCAAAACCAAAACTAAAATTGAAATTTTAAAGAGACATAAATAGTTATACATGATGTTCAAGTTTGGAATTTAACATTTTTTTTATTTTTTGTATTATATAATTTAAATTTGTGATGTCCATCTTAATTTAAATATAAATTTTTGTCGGTGTCAAAAAAATTTCGATCAAATATTTGTATTAACATAAACCATTATTTAATTTAATTAAAAATCTGTTAATAATAATTTTTATAGAACTATATAATCTGTGAAAATAAATTAACAGTCAAAATAATAATTATATGATTGTTGTATCAAAAATTTCAACATATCATGTTTTATTTGAAAAAGACACATATTTTTCATTGGATGTCTTTCATACAAATGAACAACAATTATTTGAACTGTTAGTTTTCTTTTAACTTGATAATTTTATTTTTCACTAAATAACCATAAATTGGTTATTTTTTATAATGGAAATTATAATATTAATTTAAATTTTTATATCAAGCACAATGCTTCAATTGAAAAAACACCTTTTAATATTAATTTTATTTTCATAAAAAAGATACTTATTCTTAAATACTTATTTTATCAAATGTAAAACAAAGTTATTTGTATTATTAGTTTTTTTTGAGAAAATGACAAAATTGACTCTAAGATTCATTTTAAATGCAAAAATATAGCTTAGTTAAATTCATTTCAAAAAGTAACCCATTGAAGTAGTGAAATAGAATTTAGGGGTTGTGGTTTTGGTTT